>JAURVB010014714.1:0-12586 GCA_033002965.1 Piper betle | reverse complement strand
TATATATATATCATTGTATCGTAATGAGAAAAGAATTATTGTTCATTAAAAGAGGGATAAATATTCCTTTGCTGGAAGAGACATATGATGATTGTTGTCAAAACTCGTAAGTGAACTTTTCTCTATATATGAAGTGCAGCATTGATGTTTACTTTGCAAAAAATAAAAGAACTTCAAGCTTTATACAACAATCGTAGAAATACAGAGTTTGACTTTTAGGATGATGAAGGTGATGAGGGTAATATAGGTACTACAAATTCATAACTTCACCTTTCCTTCCTCTAGCCTTCGATAAGATCCATGTAAGCAATGCTCATGTAAATAAAACATGTTCATGTAAGCAATGTCTGCTGATGCTCATACTGGCCTGGCTCTAAGGATATTGAGCTGGGCTTTCTTGCAGACTAGAAAAGGCTTCGCAGGAAACAATTATGATCTGTTATTGGAGTCCAAAACTTCATTCATGAGTATTATAAAAATAAGGAGACGAAAAATATAATAATTATAGTTTAATGATCAACCTTTTCTTTAGCAATTTATTTATTTTAAGCTTAAATGTACATTAAAACAATGAAATAAATGCAACATTTTTATTGGTGGAAGAAATTTGTTTAGGCAGAAGCTTCATCATACTCCACAAATTCTTCATGTTTCACTCCTCTCAATCTTAATCTCGGCATTCACCATGCTTCGATGATGCCCCAAGAATACAAAGTAAATAAATATTTTGTTCCAAATCATTCATTCTTCATACGAAAAATTATATCCAGAGATTTAAAATTACCTCTTACATTAATCAAAATAGTAATTAAAAATTAGTAGACAATGAAAATTTTCTCAATGCAAAGGAAATAATTTTCCATTTCATTTTTTCTAAAACAATGAAAACAAAAAAAGCCGCTAGAAGTGGAGAACTTCTCTCAAATTCACTGTATGATGTTGAAAGAACATGCGTACAACCTTAAAGTATTTTCCGCAAACGTTAGCTCTCATGCATGAAACAAATGTTTGCTATAACTCTGAAAGTTTGAAAGACTGAGTAGAGTCTAGCTCTTCTTGGTGATTAGGTTGAGGTAGAGTCTGGCTATTCTTGGTGATTAGGTTGAGATACGAGATCTATGGCTGTAATGATCAACAAGCAACATTAGTGACCAAACACAGAACCATGAAATTTGGTCTTCACCAATTTCTTATAAAAAATACAAGTAAAAGGCCGAAATTTTTTGTAAAAAGATTTTACATCTTACATTTGCATAATCACTAACTGCTTGTCTATATCTAAGAAAATTTCAAACATTTTACATCTTTTTCATGCCAATCAAAGAGAGCCGAAATACAAATTAAAATTAAGAATAGTACTTCATTTGAGATATCCAGTCAAAGTTATCTATTATGCCAAACTACACCAAGGAATTAGTTATATGCCTTGTTTAATTTTTCAATTGTATTAATATTAACATGCCTGATGTCTTAGGAAAAATAATAAAAATTCACTCAATTTCTTTTATTTTTCATAAGTAAATAGTACTTTGTAAAATTTTTACGTAGATTTACTTGGACTGAAATTAAAATTTCTTTTGACAAAATTTCAAAACATGTAAACATAAGAAAATTTGTGGCCTCCAAATTTTACATTTCTTTCATGCAATTCCAAGACAACCAAACACACCTTTAGTTATGAAATTTTAATGTGAAAAAAGTTTCAAGGATTTACTTGTATGATCTTACCATAAATACCCAAAAAAGGCGTAAAATTCATTACAATTTATTGCTTTTATCATAAATGATCCCCAGCAATTTTACTAAATGTTGAATTCTGTAGAGGTAATTTATATATGGACACGGATGTGACACGGACGTCCGTAATTTTTGGACACCCTCTTTAGTTTGACGGTGTTGGAAATAGCTAGACATGAAGTGAAGCAAATGCGGGATGCCTTGAGAGAATCAAGAGTGCCTTGTAGGCCTGGCCGCTTTGAGAAGTTAAAAAATGAAGCCTTACCACAAAATTTGCCAGGAGTCCAACGGCAAGCCATTGTTCCTGATGAACTCTAAGAAAGAGTGGAGGCTAAGTACAAAGAAACAAGTTACATGGTCATTCTGTGTCACCAACCAACCAATGACTTTTTTCGGTTCCACCCCTTAAATTTTTACATAAAAGATTTCAATTACTTGTATATAAAGTAGCATATTATCGTATATTCTGATAGCTCATTTTGTTGCTGCCTTATTGACGTTATCATCATATACTTGGGTATACATGACCCTCATACACGTGCTGGCCTTGGCTTACTTGAGTTCTTAAAAAATCCACCCAACTCAAATATGTTAAAAAATAAGAAACAAAGAAGTAAAGGAATAAATGACTAAAGTTTGGATATTATCTATATTATTATATTATATTATCGAATCAAGTTTGAGTCGAGCTACGAGTCGATTTCAAGTCGAGTAGAGTCAAACGTTGTCTTGCTCAAACTCGACTAGTAGGATTCGAGTTTAAATCGAGTCGAGTCGAGCCAAACGCCAAAGCTCACGAGCTGGCTTGCTCAATTAGAAGCCTTACTCACGTACCAATTTGGATGTGTAGCGTCAAACTCAGCTATAAGATAAGGATATTATTGGAAAAAGATATAGAACTAGCCTACATGGCACAAGTTACACGTTGGCACCAATCACTGCTGTTCTTTTGTCACGAGGCACCGGTAATCGCAAGCTACACCGAGCTCATGGCCAAGGAAAATGCTTGCCACAAGTAACAATGGCAACGACCTCCGTAAACCTGATACCAGACCCATCCAACCGAAGGTATCAGGTTCAAGTCTAATTATATTAGATTTAACTCTAAAATTTTGGACTTCTCAAAGATCTGACCTTATAAAGACTAGAACCTGAACCCGGTTATTAAGAACTTTGATTTTATTTACATAATTTTGTATATGTATACAAAATAACTTTTAAATTATATATATATTTTTCATAAATCTAAATAATTATCATAATATATTTAAATTATTATATGTTTTGATATAAATATATATGTAATATTTTTTATCTGTTTAGATTAGGTTTGCGTTTGAGATTGTTATATCAGGTCTGGATTGGGTTTGGATTTAAATTAAAGAAAAATATTAGTGTATATATTCAAGTTTGTGTTTGGGTCTTTAGGATTTCAGTCATGTAAAACTCGGACCGAACCCGACCTGTTGACAACACTAGTAATAACAGTCTTGACGACAAGTACCCTCCCCTCCCCATTGACGAAGACGAGCCAAGGTTTGCCTCAGATTTTTAATAAACAAGATGGTTTGGCCATTTCATAATCTTTGATTAGTTAAACTTTAGATTTTGGCTGTGGACTATATTGTTGTGCTTTAGTGGACTCAATGACTTGTTGCTTAAAGTGATAAGCTAATAGGTTACTATCGGTGGTCTTGAACTCTTGTTTCAATGATTTTGCATAAGCAATGGGTACCCTTATTGTTTATTGTTTATATTAGGTTGACTTCTTCATGCAGTTATTAATACCTATAAAAGATATTATATTACTCTAAAATTATTCAATATTTTTGCTGAGGCTTGGATTAGGTGTTCTAAGGTTCTGGTATTATTCCCTTATGTGAACATCGGATTTCTTTTTACATTGGATTTCATGTGTTAATTTTGAACTTTATACATGTAGCAGATTGTGTTTTCTCTGATTGAATTGATTGATTAATGTACTTGATAGGCTAGGTTGATCTTTTTGGAATTATGGTTTCAAAATTATTGATTATTTAATGTATTCAAGGTATAGACAATGACATTGTGCCAATTATAGGAATAAGAATTTATGGTAACTTAGTTTTAATATAAGTAACTCTAACTTTATATATTCTACGTGGTGAATGAATATAGAGTTAGGACAAAAGGGAGATGCCTACTAGTGTCCATATATACCACATAGTTTTATAAGTGAAACATGCTAATTTATCCGATCTTGATTGAAGGGTAGCAAGCCAGTCACTTGTATAAAAGTCTTTTAAATTCACACTTAAATTTCGTGTCTTTCGAATGTTTCTCAAATCCTTTTACCGGAAACATGTCAGGTATGTTATTATTTATTTATAATGTTTTATTTTATTATGCATGTCCATGTATTCTTTCTTACAAGTACAAGAGATTGTTCACCAATACTATTGCAAGATTATGAACATGCATAATAATTATACGTCATAATTAATTATAATTATGTTTCACAAAATCATTAATGGGTATGGTGATTTACATAATTCATTTTATCTTTCATACATAGTTTGCAAAATCCCAGTGTAATGTAAATTATATATAATTTTTGTATATTATTTATATAATTTTTAAAATCCACAACGAATAATGCAAATTATATAATTTGTTGTATGTTATACATAATTTACAAAATCTCCAACCGGCAATGCAAATTATATAATTTGTGTGTTATATATAGTTGTGTATAGATTTAGAAAATCCTTAACGAGTAATGCAAATTTATACAGTTTGTATATGTATGAATTTTAATATCTGTTTGATAACTTGTATTGGTGGATCTGCTTACGTTGACATCCTAAAGTCTTGAGGTGCTTGGTGACGCAACATATGTATACTAAAATCAAACGATGCTCCTCAATTTTATGGACATACATATGTATATTATCCATATTTTAACCTCCAATAGAACCTTGTAGGATATGACTAATTACTAAGATGATTGTAAGGCTTATGAAGATTGGAAATTAGTCAATAATATTATAATACTTAAAACTCTTTAGCTTTTGTTGGTCTAAATAAACATCTTCATATGAGATATTTTATTAACTGACTACCAATGAAATTTTGGTAAATTGAGATTAAAATTAGAGTTCTTGGTGGTCTAACTAAACTCTTTAGTTCCTGTGTGGTTTATCTTTGGTTAAGTTTTTTTCTAAAGTAAAGTGTGAGTTTGAGATCTATAAAAGAAAGAAGTACCTTATATCATGCATCTAGTCAAATTGTCATTGAGATCCATAATCGCTCATGTACAAAGCGGCTCATTAGCCGGACATCAATATTTTAAAGTTCCTTAGAACCAAGTATAACAATGTAATTTTTCTCAAAATGTTTACATTTAGCCCATTGCTAACCCTAACCCACAACCTTGTTTAGGCCCGTGACCGACAACGTAGCCAATATCCCTAGTCCAACCCACCATTTAACACGGAATTAAGAAATTTTGATACCATTTGTAAAGACCTGACCCAAAGTGCAATATAATGAGCTAAGTCAATTATTAATAAAGTTAAAGATCTATATTTCATTCTCATTTTTCATTACTAATATAGATCTTATATAGCAAAGCATCATGGGTAACCATCGTATATTATCTTACCAGTGGCATCCATTTTAATCTTACTCCACTCAACAGTAAGGAAGTGACCCTTTAGAATTTTTAGTCAATTGACCATCCCACCGTAACTCCTAATGGTTACCTTATGCATGTTGCATAAATACATGTCACTATATGACTAATTTGTAATCCCAACCACTGAAGTTATATCAAAATAGTACCTTTATATTTCAGGAAAATATTTTACTTCATAGTAAATCCCAGCATGAAATAACAAGTATAGATTATTTCTTCGTCAATAAATCTTGAAGTGCAATTTTGAATAGCCCATAGATATTCATCAAGCCTTAATGAATGAAAAATGTGAGAGCTCAATCTTAAGAAATTTTGGAACTAATTGTGCCTCTTCATGATGTGTATTTTCTCAATTTAAGAGATGGGGTGTTTTATAATGATTTGAGATTTTATATCTGATAAGGGATGTTCCTTTTTATCATTTTACCAAGATATTAGGATCAAGACATATCTTAGCATGTCATATACTCCAGATGTGAAGGTGATAAAATTACAAAATATATAATTGAAATTTAAAGGATCCTTCATGGAGGGTGCAAAAGTAGAGTAAACAAGGAGACTTATGGCAAGTTTATGGATCATTGTGATTATGTAGAACACTGGGGTTAGATAGAGCAATGGGAACTCATAGAACTTTGAAATTATGCGAGACACTAGAGATGGTTGAGTGTCCAGAGAACTTATATAGGATTACATCATTGCATTGCCAAACATGATCTCTCTCTGCTCTCTCTCTCTCCCACTTTCCCTCTTCCTCCCCCCTTGAGGTGGGTGCGATCATACCGGCACATATGCATTAGATCCCTTCGTAACTTCATAGTTAAGTGTGCATGATCATTAGCTAGGTGGGTGACCTAAAACCTAGATGTTTTCTTTGTTGGTAATTCATTATATGATTGTATGTACAAATATTTTATGTGCCAAGCGACTCACATTGACCGGAGAATAATGAAGACTCACTAGCCATGAGATTATATACAAGGGACTATATTCACAAAAATGAAAGAGACATGATACAAATTTTAAGAGCCACAAGTGAATATATGCATAAGAATGGAAGAGACATGACACAAATTCCAGAGACACAAGTGAATATATACACAAAAATGGAAGAGATATGACACAAATTCCAGAGACGTTTCATAGAAACATGCAGAATTTGTGAAGAAAAAATTTGAAACTTGTAAAAGTGAGTGAGTGAAAGAAGTCTCTTCATACTTCCATCACCATTTATAAATATGACCCTTTCCTACCAAGACAGAATCAACAAAGATTGACACAACATCAAGAAGACATCCCAAAAGTGAAGAAAAAAAATTGTGCAAAAGTGAAATTATTTTCCTGTATTTTGATATCGTGTTGATAGTTAAAACTCATAAGCCTCCCAAGGGCTTTCGCTCACTCTGCTTCACCACCGGTGTACACTCGAAGCGGCTTAGGAACTCCTTAACATAGAAGCTACTAAATTCAGATACTCAGTAGCTCAGGAAAGAGAGTCTGTTCGGCTGGGCGGGGAAGGCAGGGGTAACGAGCCGTTTCAAATAAAAATAAGGCTTTACTTTCAGATAGTTAATAAACTCAGAGGCAGGGAATGAGGTAGTTTTATTAAACTTGTTTTCCTGTATTTTGATATCATGTTGATAGTTACAACTTTTTTAGTAACAAGGGCGCCTTGGGTGAACCCTCAATTTCATCATCCACTTTCAACTACGCCTCAGCCCTCCATCTTGATACAATACTTTGGGTTTGAGATTATATACATAAACATCTATTATTAGTAATATAAGGCAATATAAGGGAAATTATAAATTACTCTTTGATAAAAAGTAGGAAATTCAACCAATTAAAATATAACAAAATGAAAAACATAAATTAAGTTATTATAGTTCATCTCTACACCTAATTAAAATCTATCTTTAAAATGGATTTTATATTTAAGATATCAAACTATTATAATGTATCTCATTATTCAATGCAGGTTATCTATAAAAGTAAAATCTATCTCTAATATTAGTCGGGCATGAGATGATATTTTGCTTAGATATACAAGTATAGCTTAAATTTAAACACTTCAAGCCATTCAATCTTAATTTGGAAAATATAATATCATAACCATGAATGAATTTTAATTTAATAGGGCGTTTGGTTGCATTAGTGTGTGTCCATTTATTGTCAAAACATAAAGTGGTAAAAATAACAGATAAAACATCTGTTTGACAAAATATTAGCAAAATATTAAGTGGTAGATGTTGTTAATTATCTTGTCGTCTCTCTCTATTTGCTTGGTACTTTTCATCCTTATGCGTTGAAGTAAGGGATTTGTATTTGGTTTGTTTGGTTAATCCCAACACTGGTGAGTGTAAGGATTGTTTTAGCTTGAGCCCATTTGGCTTTTCCAACTTGAAAAGAGGTTCGAGCGGCGAGAACATTATTGAGCGCAGCTTTGATGGTTGGACGTTCATGGGGTGACGTCATTGTGCAACCCATTCCAACTTGAAGAATCCACGCTAAGCATTCCTTTTAGCTCCATGGTTTCACAGGCCAATATTGGAAAAGATATTAGATGTTCTGTGCTTGCTCTAAGTTGTGGGATTTATGAAGCCAAGTCTCCAAGCTCCCATTAAGAATAAATTCAAACACCAAAGCTTTGAACCAATCCTGAATGTTTTAGCTGCTCCATGCAATTGAAGGTTCCTTCTTGCTCGAGTGCTCCTTTATACACTGTCTTATATCTTCCCGCACCTACCAACCTCTCTGATGAGAATCCATAAGTTGCCTTCATCAAATTCTCAAATGTGCCTTTTGGATATTTCTCACCAAGAATGGGTGTAGAGGGTTGCTCCTTCCTTAATTTTCTTCTCCAATAACATACACCCGTTAAGCACAAGAGGGAGATGAAGATGAATGAGCCGCAAAACAATAGGATTTTCACATGCAAAACTTTGGACCTCTTTTTCTCATTGATTTCTGTTGAACATGCTTGTAAATGAAGAAGAATACGACCACCACATCGCAATTTATTGCCCCTTAAATCTAATCTACTTGCATTTTGAAAGACTCCCTGATCAGGAACAACTCCCTTGAAGTTATTTAATGACAAGTAAAGGAACTCCAACGATTTCAGTTCCATGAGGAAGTTTGGAATGGAACTAGAAAGATTGCTTTGTGAAAGGTCTATTTCTTAAAGGTTTTTTACATTTGCAAGAGACAGAGGAATGCTTCCTTGGAAGAAATTACCTTGTAGATAGAGAACCTCCAAGCTTGGACAAGATCCTAATGAGCTAGGAATCTCGCCCATCAATCTATTGTTGCTAACAGAAAGAATCCGTAAATGACAACCAATTGGAGAGCAACGTGAGATCTCAAATTTGAAATTTCCATGGGTAATGTTCCATTTAAAAAATTGTGAGAAATATCTAGAAAAATGGACAAGGAAGAAATTGTGAAAGGCCCTTTGGGTATGCTACCGTTAAGGTTGTTTCCTGAATATTTGCAAGGTAAGTAGTTTATTGCATTTCGCTATACTAGTTGGTATTTTACCTGCTAATTTGTTAGCAGCTAGGTACAATTCAAGCAAGTTACTTCCATTTCAATTTGGTGGAATTTTTCCATGTAGATTATTTATAGATTAGCCAAGCAATCTTAGTTCAGAAAGCATCCCCATACTTGGAATATTACCTGTCAAAGAGTTATTGTGTTTGATGAGGGTTTGTAATCCCACCAAATTGCCAATATTTGGGGAAGGTTGCCATAGAATCTGTTTGTAGACCATTCCAGCCCAACTAATTTAGAAGAAAGATTGGAAATGGATGACACCCGTGTCGTGAAATAGTTAATAGTTTTCATATAATCTTGAAATGGATGACACCCACCAATTTGCCAACGAATCCAGAAAATTTAAATGGTCATCATTTCTAAGGTGATTATCTCCTAGCACCAAGTTTTTGGGGGAACTTTTCCACTGAACCTGTTTTCATAGATTTGGAATACTTGCAGTCCTGAAGCATTGGACAAAGAAATTGGTATAGAGCCTACAAAGCGGTGGAATGATGCTGCAAACATTTCAAGATTCGGCAGAGCCAGTCCCATGTTCATGGCAAGATTATCATGGAGTTGATTATTGCCGAGAGAAATTTTTGTCAAAGAGGAAATGTTATAAACAGAAATGGGTATTGTCCCAAAGAGAGAGTTTGATGTTAGAATTAGTACTTATAAACTTTTGACCGGATAGGTTGTTAAATGCAAGACGCAGATATCCAAGAGTGGAGAGGTTACCCATCGAGATATATCATCAGAAGCTTTGGGAAGGTGGTGAGTTGAGCATAAATTGGACCTCCTAATAGCTGTTTTCTATCAAGATTAAGAACCCTCAGATTTGAACTATGGGATATGTTTATAGGAATCTGACCTGCGAGGAATTGTAACTTAGCCGTGGAATGTTATGAATATTGTTAGTATTGTTAGTAGAATGGTAGTATTGTTAGTAGGGTTGTTAGTAGGGGTAATTGAGTAGGGGTGTTTGGGTAATTTCACTAGGAAAGATGCCTACAAAAGGGGGCTGTAACAGAATTGTGTAACAACTTTGTTTTGAAAATCAAATTCACCCTTTTGGAGATTGCTCCACCCCTTCCAAGGTTTCTTGGAACCCAAGGAACCAGGACGCCCTGGTTCTTCCCCCTTGGTTGCTGAAATTGCAGCCCTTCTTCCATCCATTGTTGCTGTTGATCTTCATCCCCTCTCTTCCAGGAAGTTCGCCCTCAAGATGGCACCAGCAAAGCAGAGTTCCAAGCCTTCCAAGGGCAAGGAATTGGTTGTGGAGCTTGGAGGAGAAACACCTTCCAGATTGGTATCAGAGCAGGTCGAGGGAGGTACGTCTTCTTCACCCCATCTTGATGAATTATCCCAGATTAGGAGAGTTCAAGATCAATTGATTGCTGCCATTACCAATATGTCATCAAAGTTTGATTTATTACTGCAATCAAGAAGTGATGGTTTGGGAAATAGAGAAGGTATTGGGACAATTCAGGGGAGGGTTCCTGCAATGGGGATGGAGAGGGATGATCCATTGCTGGAATCCCATGTTGGACGTCCCCAAGAGGTGCTGGAATCCCATGTTGGACGTCCCCAAGAGGTGTTGTTGACATCAGTAGAGAGGGGGCGACACCATGAGGGGCTGTTGCAGGGTATGGCTGATCGTCATCCAGGAGCACATCCAATTTCAGCAGGGATGGGGCGACTTTGTGAGGATGGGTTGCATGGTAGGCGACCTTGTGAGGATGGATTGCAGGGTAGGCGATCTTGTGATGATTTGTTGCAGGGTAGGCGACCTGGTGATGATGGATTGCAGGGTTTGCACCACCAAGAACAGCTGGAAGAGACGCTGCTGCAAGGAGGAAGAAAGCAATTCGGTATGGGCAGGAGAGGAAGAGCACCTGTTCGACAAAATTTCCAGGAAGGCGCTGCCCAAAATTGCAGGGATATTGCTGCCTATGATGACCCAAATGAAGATTTCTTGAAAGGCTCCAAGATCAGCTTCCCAAAGTTTGATGGAACCAAGGACCCAATTTCATGGTTTAGCAGGGCAGAAAAATTTTTCAAGCTGCATCACGTCCAAGAGAGATTGCAAGTAGAGTTGGCAAGTTTTCATTTGGAGGATGATGCACAAATTTGGTTTGATATGCTGCAAGAACATCATGGGATTCCTAGTTGGCCTGAATTGAAGGAAGCCATGAATCTTCAGTTCGGTCCCTCGGAGTATGAGGATTTTTATGGCGACCTTACTCGGTTAAAACAGGACACATCAGTTCAAGAGTATACCGTTCAATTTAACCGGTTGGCCACTAGAGCTGGAAGCATGACTGAAAAGCAGAGAATCAGCAGCTATACTTGTGGTCTCAAGCCCCAATTGAGAATGGAGGTGAAAGCTAGGAAGCCGGACACCTTATTGGACGCTCAAGGGCTGGCTAGACATTTGGAGAACCATGTGAATCAGAAATCAGCAACAATTGGGAGAGCAATGAACAGGGGATATCAACATGCAGCTGGACCGTCTAACAAGGGAGGTAGTTTTGGGTCGGTCAAGGCTGATGTTGGGGTAGCAGCAGAGCAGCAACTCAAGGAGATTCCTCATGGACGGAAATTCAGCATCAAGCAATTGCAAGAGAGAAAGGAGGCTGGATTGTGTTTCAGGTGTGACGAGAAATTTGTACCTGGACACAAGTGTAAAAGGTTATTCATCATTGAAGTGGAGAGGGAGGAGGAACTGTCGGAGGAGGACGATAGTGACCCGGAAGATGACTCCCTTACTCCAGCCATCTCCTTGAATGCTTTGATGGGAATCATTACTTCAAACACCATGAGGGTTCTCGGAAGAGTGGGTGGACACCAAGTGACAATTCTGATTGATTCGGGTAGCTCCCACAATTTTGTGAATGCAAAGCTGGTTCAGAAATTGAAGTTGCCAAAGGAAACCAGCAATGGACCCAAAGTTCAGATTGCCAATGGCGACCGAATGAGTTGTGGGGGAAGGTGTTCAGCTATCAAGATTGAATTTCCAGGATATGCTACTACTTCGGAATTTTTCATACTTCAGCTCGAAGAGATTGACATCGTTTTGGGTATTCAATGGTTGAAGACGTTGGGGCCAATCCTATGGGACTTTGAATCCCTCACGATGTCCTTCAAAGATAAAGAGAAAACAGTGGAATTAAGAGGGCAGATCACTCCTCCGGATCAGTTGTGTGATAAGAAGCGTATTTCACAATCTTTCAAACAAAGGAAACAGGGGTTATTGATGAACTTGCAAGTGGTAAACAGCAGGGTTTTGGGTCAACCGGAAACTACCTTAACAGCTCAACAACAAGATGGATTGGATCAGCTGCTGCAAAGGTTTGACAAGGTGTTTTCGGTACCCAAGGGGCTGCCGCCTACACGCCCTCATGACCATCATGTGAACCTCAAGGAGGGAACGCTGCCGGTAGCCGTGAGACCGTATCGGTATCCTTACTTCCAGAAAAATGAAATTGAGAGACAAGTAAAGCAATTACTGGAGGATGGAATAATTCAGCCTACATCAAGTCCCTATTCAGCTCCGGTGTTGCTAGTCAAGAAGAAAGATGGAAGTTGGAGGATGTGCGTTGATTATAGAGCTCTCAACAAGGCAACGATAAAGGA
>JAURVB010014713.1:0-14118 GCA_033002965.1 Piper betle | reverse complement strand
AGACTATCTTTCCTGAGCTACTGAGTATCTGAATTTAGTAGCTTCTAAGTTAAGGAGTTCCTCAGCCGCTTCGAGTGTACACCGGTGGTGAAGCAGAGTGAGCGAAAGCCCTTGGGAGGCTTATGAGTTTTAACTATCAACACGATATCAAAATACAAGAAAATAATTTCACTTTTGCACAATTTTTTTCTTCACTTTTGGGATGTCTTCTTGATGTTGTGTCAATCTTTGTTGATTCTGTCTTGGTAGGAAAGGGTCATATTTATAAATGGTGATGGAAGTATGAAGAGACTTCTTTCACTCACTCACTTTTACAAGTTTCAAATTTTTTCTTCACAAATTCTGCATGTTTCTATGTAACGTCTCTGGAATTTGTGTCATATCTCTTTCATTTTTGTGTATATATTCACTTGTGTCTCTGGAATTTGTGTCATGTCTCTTCCATTCTTATGCATATATTCACTTGTGGCTCTTAAAATTTGTATCATGTCTCTTTCATTTTTGTGAATATAGTCCCTTGTATATAATCTCATGGCTAGTGAGTCTTCATTATTCTCCGGTCAATGTGAGTCGCTTGGCACATAAAATATTTGTACATACAATCATATAATGAATTACCAACAAAGAAAACATCTAGGTTTTAGGTCACCCACCTAGCTAATGATCATGCACACTTAACTATGAAGTTACGAAGGGATCTAATGCATATGTGCCGGTATGATCGCACCCACCTCAAGGGGGGAGGAAGAGGGAAAGTGGGAGAGATGAGACAGAGAGAGATCATGTTTTGCAATGCAATGATGTAATCCTATATAAGTTCTCTGGACACTCAACCATCTCTCGTGTCTCGCATAATTTCAAAGTTCTATGAGTTCTCATTGCTCTATCTAACCCCAGTGTTCTACATAATCACAATGATCCATAACCTTACCAGAAGTCTCCTTGTTTACTCTACTTTTGCACCCTCCATGAAGGATCCTTTAAATTTCAATTATATATTTTGTAATTTTATCACCTTCACATCTCGAGTATATGACATGCTAAGATATGTCTTGATCCTAATATCTTGGTAAAATGATAAAAAGGAACATCCCTTATCAGATATAAAATCTCAAATCATTATAAAACACCCCATCTCTTAAATTGAGAAAATACACATCATGAAGAGGCACAATTAGTTCCAAAATTTCTTTAAGATTGAGCTCTCACATTTTTCATTCATTAAGGCTTGATGAATATCTATGGGCTATTCAAAATTGCACTTCAAGATTTATTGACGAAGAAATAATCTATACTTGATATTTCATGCTGGGATTTACTATGAAGTAAAATATTTTCCTGAAATATAAAGGTACTATTTTGATATAACTTCAGTGGTTGGGATTACAAATTAGTCATATAGTGACATGTATTTATGCAGCATGCATAAGGTAACCATTAGGAGTTACGGTGGGATGGTCAATTGACTAAAAATTCTAAAGGGTCACTTCCTTACTGTTGAGTGGAGTAAGATTAAAATGGATGCCACTCGTAAGATAATATACGATGGTTACCCATGATGCTTTGCTATATAAGATCTATATTAGTAATGAAAAATGAGAATGAAATATAGATCTTTAACTTTATTAATAATTGACTTAGCTCATTATATTGCACTTTGGGTCAGGTCTTTACAAATGGTATCAAAATTTCTTAATTCCGTGTTAAATGGTGGGTTGGACTAGGGATATTAGCTACGTTGTCGGTCACGGGCCTAAACAAGGTTGTGGGTTAGGGTTAGCAACGGGCTAAATGTAAACATTTTGAGAAAAATTACATTGTTATACTTGGTTCTAAGGAACTTTAAAATATTGATGTCCGGCTAATGAGCCGCTTTGTACATGAGCGATTATGGATCTCAATGACAATTTGACTAGATGCATGATATAAGGTACTTCTTTCTTTTATAGATCTCAAACTCACACTTTACTTTAGAAAAAAACTTAACCAAAGATAAACCACACAGGAACTAAAGAGTTTAGTTAGACCACCAAGAACTCTAATTTTAATCTCAATTTACCAAAATTTCATTGGTAGTCAGTTAATAAAATATCTCATATGAAGATGTTTATTTAGACCAACAAAAGCTAAAGAGTTTTAAGTATTATAATATTATTGACTAATTTCCAATCTTCATAAGCCTTACAATCATCTTAGTAATTAGTCATATCCTACAAGGTTCTATTGGAGGTTAAAATATGGATAATATACATATGTATGTCCATAAAATTGAGGAGCATCGTTTGATTTTAGTATACATATGTTGCGTCACCAAGCACCTCAAGACTTTAGGATGTCAACGTAAGCAGATCCACCAATACAAGTTATCAAACAGATATTAAAATTCATACATATACAAACTGTATAAATTTGCATTACTCGTTAAGGATTTTCTAAATCTATACACAACTATATATAACACACAAATTATATAATTTGCATTGCCGGTTGGAGATTTTGTAAATTATGTATAACATACAACAAATTATATAATTTGCATTATTCGTTGTGGATTTTAAAAATTATATAAATAATATACAAAAATTATATATAATTTACATTACACTGGGATTTTGCAAACTATGTATGAAAGATAAAATGAATTATGTAAATCACCATACCCATTAATGATTTTGTGAAACATAATTATAATTAATTATGACGTATAATTATTATGCATGTTCATAATCTTGCAATAGTATTGGTGAACAATCTCTTGTACTTGTAAGAAAGAATACACGGACATGCATAATAAAATAAAACATTATAAATAAATAATAACATACCTGACATGTTTCCGGTAAAAGGATTTGAGAAACATTCGAAAGACACGAAATTTAAGTGTGAATTTAAAAAGACTTTTATACAAGTGACTGGCTTGCTACCCTTCAATCAAGATCGGATAAATTAGCATGTTTCACTTATAAAACTATGTGGTATATATGGACACTAGTAGGCGTCTCCCATTTGTCCTAACTGTATATTCATTCACCACGTAGAATATATAAAGTTAGAGTTACTTATATTAAAACTAAGTTACCATAAATTCTTATTCCTATAATTGGCACAATGTCATTGTCTATACCTTGAATACATTAAATAATCAATAATTTTGAAACCATAATTCCAAAAAGATCAACCTAGCCTATCAAGTACATTAATCAATCAATTCAATCAGAGAAAACACAATCTGCTACATGTATAAAGTTCAAAATTAACACATGAAATCCAATGTAAAAAGAAATCCGATGTTCACATAAGGGAATAATACCAGAACCTTAGAACACCTAATCCAAGCCTCAGCAAAAATATTGAATAATTTTAGAGTAATATAATATCTTTTATAGGTATTAATAACTGCATGAAGAAGTCAACCTAATATAAACAATAAACAATAAGGGTACCCATTGCTTATGCAAAATCATTGAAACAAGAGTTCAAGACCACCGATAGTAACCTATTAGCTTATCACTTTAAGCAAGAAGTCATTGAGTCCACTAAAGCACAACAATATAGTCCACAGCCAAAATCTAAGGTTTAACTAATCAAAGATTATGAAATGGCCAAACCATCTTGTTTATTAAAAATCTGAGGCAAACCTTGGCTCGTCTTCGTCAATGGGGAGGGGGAGGGTACTTGTCGTCAAGACTGTTATTGCTAGTGTTGTCAACAGGTCGGGTTCGGTCCGAGTTTTACATGACTGAAATCCTAAAGACCCAAACACAAATTTGAACATATACACTCATATTTTTCTTTAATTTAAATCCAAACCCAATCAAGACCTGATATAACAATCTCAAACGCAAACCTAATCTAAACAGATAAAAAATATTACATATATATTTATATAAAAACATATAATAATTTAAATATATTATGATAATTATTTAGATTTATGAAAAATATATATAATTTAAAAGTTATTTTGTATACATATACAAAATTATGTAAATAAAATCAAAGTTCTTAATAACCGGGTTCAGGTTCTAGTCTTTATAAGGTCAGATCTTTGAGAAGTCCAAAATTTTAGAGTTAAATCTAATATAATTAGACTTGAACCTGATACCTTCGGTTGGATGGGTCTGGTATCAGGTTTACGGAGGTCGTTGCCATTGTTACTTGTGGCAAGCATTTTCCTTGGCCATGAGCTCGGTGTAGCTTGCGATTACCGGTGCCTCGTGACAAAAGAACAGCAGTGATTGGTGCCAACGTGTAACTTGTGCCATGTAGGCTAGTTCTATATCTTTTTCCAATAATATCCTTATCTTATAGCTGAGTTTGACGCTACACATCCAAATTGGTACGTGAGTAAGGCTTCTAATTGAGCAAGCCAGCTCGTGAGCTTTGGCGTTTGGCTCGACTCGACTCGATTTAAACTCGAATCCTACTAGTCGAGTTTGAGCAAGACAACGTTTGATTCCACTGCGACTTAAAATCGACTCGTAGCTCGACTCAAACTTGATTCGATAATATAATATAATAATATAGATAATATCCAAACTTTAGTCATTTATTCCTTTACTTCTTTGTTTCTTATTTTTTAACATATTTGAGCTGGGTGGATTTTTTAAGAACTCAAGTTAAGCCAAGGCCTGCGCGTGTATGAGGGTCATGTATACTCAATGTATATGATGATAATGTCAATAAAGCAGCAACAAAATGAGCTATCAGAATATACGACAGTATGCTACTTTATATACAAGTAATTGAAATCTTTTATGTCAAAATTTAAGGGGTGGAACGGAAAAAAGTCATTGGTTGGTTGGTGACACAGAATGACCATGTAACTTGTTTCTTTGTACTTAGCCTCCACTCTTTCTTAGAGTTCATCAGGAACAATCGCTTGCCGTTGGACTCCTGGCAAATTTTGTGGTAAGGCTTCATTTTTTAACTTCTCAAAGCAGCCAAGCCTACAAGGCACTCTTGATTCTCTCAAGGCATCGCGCATTTGCTTCACTTCATGTCTAGCTATTTCCAACACCGTCAAACTAAAGAGGGTGTCCAAAAATTACGGACGTCCGTGTCGCATCCGTGTCCATATATAAATTACCTCTACAGAATTCAACATTTAGTAAATTTGCTGGGGATCATTTATGATAAAAGCAATAAATTGTAATGAATTTTACGCCTTTTTTGGGTATTTATGGTAAGATCATACAAGTAAATCCTTGAAACTTTTTTCACATTGAAATTTCATAACTAAAGGTGTGTTTGGTTGTCTTGGAATTGCATGAAAGAAATATAAAATTTGGAGGCCACAAATTTTCTTATGTTTACATGTTTTGAAATTTTGTCAAAAGAAATTTCAATTTCAGTCCAAGTAAATCTACGTAAAAATTTTACAAAGTACTATTTACTTATGAAAAATAAAAGAAATTGAGTGAATTTTTATTATTTTTCCTAAGACATCAGGCATGTTAATATTAATACAATTGAAAAATTAAACAAGGCATATAACTAATTCCTTGGTGTAGTTTGGCATAATAGATAACTTTGACTGGATATCTCAAATGAAGTACTATTCTTAATTTTAATTTGTATTTCGGCTCTCTTTGATTGGCATGAAAAAGATGTAAAATGTTTGAAATTTTCTTAGATATAGACAAGCAGTTAGTGATTATGCAAATGTAAGATGGAAAATCTTTTTACAAAAGATTTCGGCCTTTTACTTGTATTTTTTATAAGAAATTGGTGAAGACCAAATTTCATGGTTCTGTGTTTGGTCACTAATGTTGCTTGTTGATCATTACAGCCATAGATCTCGTATCTCAACCTAATCACCAAGAATAGCCAGACTCTACCTCAACCTAATCACCAAGAAGCTAGACTCTACTCAGTCTTTCAAACTTTCAGAGTTATAGAAAACATTTGTTTCATGCATGAGAGCTAACGTTTGCGGAAAATACTTTAAGGTTGTACGCATGTTCTTTCAACATCATACAGTGAATTTGAGAGAAGTTCTCCACTTCTAGCGGCTTTTTTTGTTTTCATTGTTTTAGAAAAAATGAAATGGAAAATTATTTCCTTTGCATTGAGAAAATTTTCATTGTCTACTAATTTTTAATTACTATTTTGATTAATGTAAGAGATAATTTTAAATCTCTGGATATAATTTTTCGTATGAAGAATGAATGATTTGGAACAAAATATTTATTTACTTTGTATTCTTGGGGCATCATCGAAGCATGGTGAATGCCGAGATTAAGATTGAGAGGAGTGAAACATGAAGAATTTTTGGAGTATGATGAGGCTTCTGCCTAAACAAATTTCTTCCACCAATAAAAATGTTGCATTTATTTCATTGTTTTAATGTACATTTAAGTTAAAATAAATAAATTGCTAAAGAAAAGGTTGATCATTAAACTATAATTATTATATTTTTCGTCTCCTTATTTTTATAATACTCATGAATGAAGTTTTGGACTCCAATAACAGATCATAATTGTTTCCTGCGAAGCCTTTTCTAGTCTGCAAGAAAGCCCAGCTCAATATCCTTAGAGCCAGGCCAGTATGAGCATCAGCAGACATTGCATACATGAACATGTTTTATTTACATGAGCATTGCTTACATGGATCTTATCGAAGGCTAGAGGAAGGAAAGGTGAAGTTATGAATTTGTAGTACCTATATTACCCTCATCACCTTCATCATCCTAAAAGTCAAACTCTGTATTTCTACGATTGTTGTATAAAGCTTGAAGTTCTTTTATTTTTTGCAAAGTAAACATCAATGTTGCACTTCATATATAGAGAAAAGTTCACTTACGAGTTTTGACAACAATCATCATATGTCTCTTCCAGCACAGGAATATTTATCCCTCTTTTAATGAACAATAATTCTTTTTTCATTACGATACAATGATATATATATATATATATATATATATATATATATATATATATATATATATATATGGGGAAAGGATTGCTGTCCTGCAGAACAACCATCTTGGCTGTGCTGCACTTTTCAGCCGTTGGATGAAATCATCCAACGGCTGAAAATTAACCCCAACCCCCACCCTTTCCCCCCCCCCTCCGCTTTCAGCCCCTCCCGCCGCTTTCACCCCCTCCAGCCGCGCCTCTTCCCCCGCCCCGCACCCCTCGCCCCTCTCCCCGCCTCGCGCCTCGCTCCGCCCCAACCACATCCCCCCACCATCCCCACCCCGAGGCCGCCCGCGCTTGCGCCGATCGCTCCTTCCCCCTGTTTTTGCCGAAGCCGCCTTGGGTCACCTGGGGCCGCCCAGGCTTGGGGAAGAGTCCGGAAGAGGGGGGGCGGGGCTAGGGATGGTCGCCCGGCGGTGACGACGATTTCCGGCGGCGGCATTGCCGGTGGCGGCCGACCAACGTGCAATGCAATACGAGAAAAAGTGGCGGCTTTCTCGCCCCTGAGCGGCACCTCAAGTTGGATTGAGGTTGACGACGATGAGGGAGGGTTGACGACAAGACGGCGGCATCGAGGCGACCGGCTGTGCCGAGGCCGGCGGCGCTCCACGAAACAGAGCAGGGAGTGGCGGCAAACAGGGTAAGGGAAAGAGAAAGAGGGGAAAGGAAGGGAAAGAGGGGCGGCGATGGCGGTTCTGGCCGGCTATGGTGCAGGTAACGCCGGCGGCGAGGTCGCCGGCGGTCGGGGTGGAGGGCGAACGTCAGTAGGGGAGAAACAGGGGATGTCGGGGTGAAGAAAAATGACTCGATGGCAATTTTGTAATAAAAACTTGACTCGCTCCCGGCTCGAGTCAATATTAAGAAATAAATTTTTAAAAAATATATAAAATAATTTCGTAATAAAAACTTGACTCGCTCCTAACTCGAGTCAATATTTTAAAATAATTTTTTTAAAAAAATTGACAGAATTAGTTTATTTTTTAAAATTTTATTTCGTAATAAAAACTTGACCCATCCCGACATGAGTCAATATTAAGAAATAAAATTTAAAAAATATATAAAATAATTTCACAATAAAAAATTAACTCATTCCCGACTAGAGTTAATATTACGAAATAAATTAATATATATATATATAAATAATAATAATTTCGTAATAAAAACTTGACTCGACTCCTGACTCGAGCTCAATATTAAGAAATAAATTTTTAAAAGAATATATAAAATAATTTTGTAATAAAAACTTGACTCGCTCCTGACTCGAGTCAATATTTTAAAATAAATTTTTTAATAAAAATTGACAGAATTAGTTTATTTTTTAAAATTTTATTTCGTAATAAAAACTTGACCCGTCTCGACACGAGTCAATATTTTTATTATAAAATTATTATATATATATATATATATTAATTTATTTCGTAATATTAACTCTAATCGGGAATGAGTTAATTTTTTATTATGAAATTATTTATATATATTTTTTAAAATTTTATTTCTTAATATTGACTCGTGTCGGGACGGGTCAAGTTTTTATTACGAAATAAAATTTTAAAAAATAAACTAATTCTGTCAATTTTTTTAAAAAATTTATTTTAAAATATTGACTCGAGTCAGGAGCGAGTCAAGTTTTTATTACGAAATTATTTTATATATTTTTAAAAAATTTATTTCTTAATATTGACTCGAGCTAGGAGCGAGTCAAGTTTTTATTACGAAATTATTATTATATATATATATATTTTTTAATTTATTTCGTAATATTAACTCTAGTCGGGAATGAGTTAATTTTTTATTGTGAAATTATTTTATATATTTTTTAAAATTTTATTTCTTAATATTGACTCGTGTCGAGATGGGTCAAGTTTTTATTACGAAATAAAATTTTAAAAATAAACTAATTCTGTCAATTTTTTTAAAAAAATTATTTTAAAATATTGACTCGAGTCAGGAGCGAGTCAAGTTTTTATTACGAAATTATTTTATATATTTTTTAAAAATTTATTTCTTAATATTGACTCGAGCCTGGGAGCGAGTCAAGTTTTTATTACGAAATTGCCATCGAGTCATTTTTCTTCACCCTGACATCCCCTATTTCTCCCCTACTGACGTTCGCCCTCCACCCCGACCGCCGGCGACCTCGCCGCCGGCGTTACCTGCACCATAGCCGGCCAGAACCGCCATCGCCGCCCCTCTTTCCCTTCCTTTCCCCTCTTTCTCTTTCCCTTACCTTGTTTGCCGCCACTCCCTGCTCTGTTTCGTGGAGCGCCGCCGGCCTCGGCACAGCCGGTCGCCTCGATGCCGCCGTCTTGTCGTCAACCCTCCCTCGTCGTCGTCAACCTCAATCCAACTTGAGGTGCCGCTCAGGGGCAAGAAAGCCGCCACTTTTTCTCGTATTGCATTGCACGTTGGTCGGCCGCCACCGGCAGTGCCGCCCCGACACGAGTCAATATTAAGAAATAAAATTTAAAAAAATATATAAAATAATTTCAGAATAAAAAATTAACTCATTCCCGACTAGAGTTAATATTATGAAATAAATTAATATAAATATATAAATAATAATAATTTCATAATAAAAACTTGACTCGTCCTGTAATTAGTATTATTTATATATATATTTTTTAATTTATTTTGTAATATTAACTCTAGTCGGGAATTAGTTAATTTTTTATTCTGAAATTATTTTATATATTTTTTTAAATTTTATTTCTTAATATTGACTCGTGTCGGGACGCGTCAAGTTTTTATTATGAAAGAAAATTTTTAAAAATAAACAAATTCTATCAATTTTTTTTAAAAAAATTATGTTAAAATATTGACTCGAGTCAGGAGCGAGTCAAGTTTTTATTAAGAAATTATTTTATATATTTCTTAATATTGACTCGTGCCGGGAGTGAGTCAAGTTTTTATTACGAAATTGTCCTCGAGTCAATTTTCCTCACCCCGACATCCCCTGTTTCTCCCCTACTGATGTTCGCCCTCCACCCCGACCATCGGCGACCTCGCTGCAGGCGTTACCTGCACCATAGCCGGCCAGAACTGCCATTGCTACCCCTCTTTCCCTTCCTTTACCCTTTTTCTCTTTCCTTTACCCCGTTTGCCGCCACTCCCTGCTTTGTTTCGTGGTGCGCCGCCGGCCTCAGCACAGCCGGTCGCCTTGATGCCGTCGTCTTGTCGTCAACCCTCCCTCATCGTCGTCAACCTCAATTCAACTTGAGGTGCCGCTCATGGGCGAGAAAGCCGCCACTTTTTCTCGTATTGCATTGCACGTTGGTCAGCCGCCACCGGGCGACCATCCCTAGCCCCCGCCCCCCTTTTGGACTCTTTCCCAAGCTTGGGCGGCCCCAGGTGACCCAAGGCGGCTCTGGCAAAAACAGGGGGAAGGAGCGATCGGCGCAAGCGCGGGCGGCCTCCGGGTGGGGATGGTGGGGGGATGTGGTTGGGGCGGAGCGAGGCGCAAGGCGGGGAGAGGGGCGAGGGGTTCAAGGAGGGGGAAGAGGCGGTGCCGGAGGGGGTGAAAGCGGCGGGAGGGGCTGAAAGCGGAGGGGGGGGTGGGGAAAGGGTGGGGGTGAGGGGGGGGAAAAAGTGGGGGTTGGGGTTAATTTTCAGCCGTTGGATGATTTCATGCAACGGCTGAAAACTGTAGCACAACCAACATGGTTGTGCTGCAGGACAACAATCGTTTCCCCTATATATATATATATATATATATATATATATAAATGGGTAAACGTTTCCCGCGCAAGAGGCATGAAATCCTTACCTGCGCCAGGACAATCTGGGTCGTCCTTATGATCGGACGGCCCAAATTTAATGAAAAAAAAATTTTCCACCACCCCCTCCGTCGCCAGCGGCCGGCCGGGCGGGGGGTGGGCGAGGCGAGGTGAGGGCGGCATGGGGGGCCGGAGGAGAGTGGTAGGCGGTGGGTGGAAGGTGGGCGGGGTGGGTAGAGGTTGAGGGGAGGGCGGAGGGTGGCGGGGCGTGGCGAGGGCGGGGCAGGACCAAGCGGGCTCTTCCTCCCCCCTCCCTCCTCCTCGCTGCACTGCCGCGGACGCCGCCGCCCAGTCGTGGACGTCGCTGCCCAGTCGCGGATGCCCGTCCACCCCGCTCCCCATCGACCCCGTTGTCCCGCTGCTGCGTCGCCCCCCGACGCCGCCCTGTTGCACCACTGCCCCGCCGCGTCGTCGCCCCTCGCGGCCGCTACCCCTTCGCGAGGGGGAGGGACGTGGTTCATCCCCCTCCCACCTCCTCACTCCCCCACTGCAGATGCCGCTGCCCAGTTGAGGACGCCGCCGCCCAGTCCACGGCACAAAATTTTTTTCCTGTCGGGGCGGCCGTCAGCCAGATCCGGCCGCGACAGGCTGGACCTGGCCGTCCACCGACTAGATCTAGCTAGGGGACGGCCAGGTCCAGCCTGTCGCGGCCGAATCTGGCCAGCGGCAGCCAGATCTGGCCGCGACTGCCCGCCCGCATCTGGCGGCGGCAAAATCTGGGCGCCCTCCCTCCCCCGCCACGGCGGCGGCGCTCTGCCTCCGCCCCTCCATATCATCTGGACCGTCCTTGCAATCGAACGGTCCAGATCAAATTAAAATTATTTTAAAAAAAACTAATAAATCTGGGTTGTCCTTCTAATCGGATGACCCAGAATAAAAGGTGGCGCAGATGCGCTTCCCTGCCTCTAGCGCAGGGAAGCGCCCCTATATATATATATATATATAGTGTTTTCTCTCATAGACTAATTTTGACCGAATCATAAATTAATCATGAATCACTATTCTCACCATATTTTGTATATTTCTATATTTGATTATTAGATGATAAAAATATGAAATAAGTAAGGAAAAAATTAAGGTAAATTACACCTCATATAGCTTATATGAGCTACACATTTCATTTGAACCTTTTTTAGTTGGTTATACAAAATAATATTTATTCATAATAAAAGATTAGTGTATAAGTAGGAGGGTTGATAAAATTTTAGCTTTTCATATATTATTATGACATACTTTTAGATTTTCCAAAGATGGGCTATTTAATAGATATTTTGAAATTAATTTTTATTACAATTACTTTGATAATTAAGATGAAGAGGTTAGAAGTATTAAATTGAATTGAAATGTTATAATTATCTTTATCACTTATATTTTTATTTATCTATATGGACTATGAGTAGTGAGACCAAGTAAATTACTGTAAATAAAAAGTGTAGTTCATACAAGTTATATACAGTGTAGCACATATATATATAAGGCTCTATATGTTAAATATAATAGAATTAAACTTATAATCTTCTTATTGCTAATGTTTTCCACTATTAACGATATTTAGCACATTCAAATTTATAAAACTTGTTTAAGAAAATTTTATGTTATAGTTAAATATAATTTAACAAAAATATTTGCTTCAATGTTATTTTTTATTTTAATTTTATTAATCTTGATAAATTAATTTTCATATAAACATATTTAAAATTTAAATAATGTTGCCAATTCAAAATAATCAATGAATCAGTCATGAACTATTTTAAGCATATTACCGATTTCGACTTTTACAACAATGGTGCCAATTAGGGAAGAAGCATATTGAAGGAAAGGAGGATGTTGAGGAACATTGACTATGGGAAAGAGTGAGACCCCATTACCATTTTCCACCGTTTCTCCCTTTTCCTTCAAGTGAGGCGTCTTTGAAGAAAGGAGGACTTCGAGGACTCGGTCACTAGGCGTGACCTGTGTCCTAGCCCCTGGTGTCTCTGTAAAAATCATTTAATTTTATGTGTTTTTTTGTGTATTTTATACTAAGATCCTATAAGGGTTCTTCTAAATGGCCCTCAAAAATTACTTCACTGAAAATTTTATAAAGTGAATTATGGGAAAATAACAAAAGAGTAAAAATAGTTTGAGGAAAAAAACAATAAAAAGAACACTTAATACTACTACTTTTTAAAATGGATGACTTACACCCCCTTGCCATGGTTAAATAAGATAGTACGGTTAAAATTGGTCACATATTCTCTATGATTTAGTCTTATAACGTGACAAACAGCTGCGCCATGCCATCAGAAGTGAAAAAAAATTGTGAAGAATTTCATGAGTTGGCTTCCTAGTCAATTATTTATTAAATTCTCCCGCACCTTGAATTTAACTAGCCTAAATAAATTGTCATGATCTATATGGCTAATTTAATGACCCAATTAAACTAAAGGTAAGGAAAATTTTAGTGGGGTGCATAATATTCCTCTCATTTGTTTGTTGCTGAAAAAGGGGATTATGTAATAGTCGGGAAGACTTGAACCAGGTTCATTCCCAATGCGAGCTTGGAGTCTTGGCTATATAAATCACACAACCCAAAGCAAACTTTTTAACATCTGAATTTAGTTCAAAGACTAAATGTAGCCATTGATGTAGCTTCAGCACTGGATTATCTTCATAATCAGTGCCATGATTCAATCATTGATTGTGACTTGAAGCCAAGCAATATTCTTCTTGACCATGAAATGGTAGCCCCTGTTGGTGATTTTGGATTGGCTAAGTTTGTCAATATAGATTCAAGCAATCCATCCTGAGGTGGAAGTAGCTCAATGGCAATCAAGGGAACCACTGGGTATGTTCCTCCAGGTAATCATATTTCTTCTAATCAAAACTTGTTCTTTTTTCTATTTCCCTTCCAACTTGTTGATTGGTATTAATAGTGAGATGGTTAATTTGCAGAGTATCGTATAGGAGGCAAGATATCCACAAGAGGAGATGTGTATAGTTATGGAGTTGTTCTGCTTGAGTTGTTTATCAGAAAGACGCCAACTGATGAGGTTTCACTGAAAGGATTTAGCATCCACGAATATGTGAAGAATGCTTTTCCTCGGCAAGTTGCGGAGATAGTGGATCCTAAAATCTTTCCAGGTGAGGTTCACAACCATGGGGCTACAAGGGAATGCTTAGTGACGATTCTTCAAGTTGGACTAGCTTGCACAATGATGTCAGCCCATGAAATTCCAACAATCAAAGCTGTGCTCAATGATGTTCATGTGGTTCGAACCTCTTTTCTTCGATAGAATATGTTATTGTGATTAAACAAACATTTGATCGTCTTGTGCTTGGTAATTTATTATATTTATTTTCTCGTCTTTATTAATTTCCAACTGTTAAAGTTGTTGGACTAATTACAAATGTATTCATTAGGTTGTATCTATTGTGAAAACCAG
>JAURVB010014712.1:0-66591 GCA_033002965.1 Piper betle | reverse complement strand
AGTCTATATAAAAATTTTACAAAGCAATATTTTCTTATGAAAAACAAAAAACATGGTGGAAAATTTTGAAAGGCTCATGCACAAGCACATGCAAATAAAACAGAATATTTCATTTTCATTTTATTTCCTTACTATCCAAACATTTAAGAGAAATTTTAAAATTTTTCATGTCATTTCGTCTCATTTAATTTCTATTGCGCATGAATTTTTTTTTCATTTACACTATTTTCATGCCAACCAAATGACCATAAGTGAATTGTTATTAAAAAAAGTGAAGTTTATTGATTGAACAACCTGGATAGCTAAAAGTAGCAATTGCACCCCTGCTGTTAAAATTGATCATTCAAACAAGGTGTTAGATTTGATGATACGTCAACATTGCCTGCACTATCTCTTGTTTTAGTTCTATGACGTGCCAAACTAGGCCATATCTCCAAAACGGAGAAATAATTGGGAAATGAATTATTAAGAGTTGACTTCGTATAGTGGATTAGTGCAAGAAAAAAAACGAATTATGATCAAAGACCGGGAAGAACTCTTCATAAGTTGGTCTGCCAGCAGTTGATTTTTAGGTCTTGGAGTGCTTGAAACTTTTACATGTTCCACACGCTCAGTCAAACAAAAATATTGTATACCTTTTTTTCTTTTTTCATATCAGATTGTAAAAATTTGAACAGTTGTTTCCACTCATTAATAAGTTCCTGATTAGCTAATTCATTTCAACACTAAGCTTTGTACATCCGTTTGGTTGACATATGAAGCAAAATAGACAAGTTGTCGTGCCATTCGTGACTTATGCTACTGATAAATTTTAATTTTATAGACAAACTCTCGTTGAATAATGAGATAGATTATGATAATTTAATATCTTAGATATAGACTCTTATTAATTCTAATGATAGATCCTAATTTAATAAGAACATAGATTAAAATAATTTGATTTATTATTATTTATTTTTAATGTATATATTTTGATTGGTTAGATCCCATACTTTTAATCAGAGGCCGGTATTGATTTTCCCTTTAATTAATAAGTAGATAAGATGTCACGCCATGTACAACCTATACCTAATACATTTTAATTTTATACATAAACTCTTATTTAATAATAAGCTAGACTGTAATAATTTAATATCTTTAATTTAGAGTGTCATTGACTTTAAATATATATCATATTTGAATGAAAAGATGAATTTTAATTATTTTATTTTTTATTATATATTTTTTCAAGACAAATAGCTCTTATTAGTAAGAACTTAGAAGTAGAGGTTAGTTGGATTTGAATTCCTGATCTTCTACCGTGAAAGATATTTTTATTATTTATTATTAAGAAATTGTAGTTAGCGAGATTTGAACTTATGACCCTCTACAGTAGGCTTTTTTTTGTATCCTTTTAGAATGTTCTTGTATTTTGATTGGTTGAATGTCCTATGCTCACACTAAGATTGAGATTGAAAAAAACTATGCTATTTTATTTTGGAACAAATCTTAAATATTATTAATTGATTTCATTTAATAATATTTATAGAATTCTATTAAGCTTTATTTATTATCTTTTCGTATTTCATATTAGTTGTCCTTATTTATTATCTTTTCGTATTTCGTTACTAGTTGTCCTTATTTATAATCTTTCATATTTTGTTATTAGTTGTTTTTATTTGTTGTCTCTTCGTATTTTGTTACATCATTTCCTTTGCTTTTAGCCTCTATAAAAAGGGCTCAGGTTAAGCTTACGATATATGAGAGAGCTCATACTATCTCTACTTTCTTTTATTCGTCGTACTGCCTACTTAATTTTTACATCTGTATCGCGTATAGATTATGATTTTATATTTCTTCATTTATGATAAGGTTTAATAATGCATTAAGTATGATGTAGGAATGTTATCGTCAACTAGATTCTGCTACATGTACTACATGTTACTGTCGAATATCTTCCAGTATATGTGTATATTTATGACATGTTGATTCCGGGAATGTTTATGACATGCTGTATACTCCGTTGAGTTGTTCAGGCTGAACATGGTGTCATTGTGTGTTAAATAGTGATGTTGGCGAGGTGGTTGGGATACCAATTGGGAGGGCGACGGCATTGTCGTGGGGCAGTGGCAACGTGGAGGTGGGAAGCAAATTAAAAAAAAGAAAATGAGATGGACGGGAGGATTCCCGACAAAATTTAGAATTTAAAATTTATATAATTTTGCCCCCGCTTTGACACAGTAATTTCGTTGGCCACTGGTAATAATTTTTTCAATAAATTTTAATATTTTAAACAAATTTTCCCTGGATTGGTGACAAATTTTGGTGACACTTAGAGATGGGCGCCACATTTGTCACCGTTTTGTCACCGAAATTTCGTGACAACTGAAAAACAAATTTATTAAATATATTTTAATACTTTAAATAAATTTGTCACCTTATTTCAGTGTCAAATTTCAGTAATAATTGGAGATGGGCTCTGCATTGTTAATATATTGTTGTAGTTTTAATAATTTGTCACTGGATTTAAGTGTTAAATTCCGGTGACCCACCCACCATAGTCACCACTTTGGCATCGTAAGTTCGGTGACAACTGATAATAATATTCTTAAATATATTTAAATATTTTAAATCAATTTGTCACCATATTCTAGTAAGAGGAGGCAAATATAAGAGTGATATCCTCCTACCACTAATAGGTGTCTGATGAATTCTCACCAGATTTGTTCTAAACGGATATTTGTTCTAAACGGGTGCTTTTACTAGATAAATCTAAACACGTGTGTGGCAATTAGTGGTCGATTCTAAGGGGATGCATTCACCAAGAGTCACGACCTTCTAATGGGAATGTATCCGAAGAGTATTTTGCACCTAAATGGTATGGATATACACTCCACTTAAAAGTGTTCCACCTTCCTCTTCTTATTAAAGACCCAGCTGAAAGGTTGCACCCTTCCACTATCTCACCCTTCCTCCAAGGGTTACATATAATCTCCTTCTTATAAATATCTCAATAATATTTCTTATAAATATCTCAATAATATCTCGTTAGATACTTTTTCTTCTAATCAATTGAGAACTTTTTGATATTACCATTTCAAAATGTAGAAATGACAATGTGGAAATTATATTAATCTATTTTTTGGTTCATTTATAATTTAGTTATTAGATTTTTTCTCCAATGTAAAGTATTCTTTTTTTTCCTATAATCACTTATTTATTATTAATGTAACTGATTTTTTAATTCCTGACTTTTTTATTCATTGTCTTTTTTCAATCATTTTTTAATCTTTTATTACTTATGCATCATTTTTTTTTTACCTTTTATTATTTTCACTTCGGGATTTTATGTTAAGTTTTTTTGCCCAAAACATGTTTATTTTTTGTATTGGGCACTTTGTAAAACCCGTGACCCGAGTCAGGGTTTTATAGTCTAAATCGGTGGTTCGAGCGTATTTTTAGTCTGTCAATTTCAAAACACGTGTAACAAGTGGAGGCTGGTCTTCTGTTATGAACCATGAGAGTTGTGTGTGCCCAAGTATATAATAATAATTCCAGTAAGACAATAACAGAATAAGTTATTAGAATATATGAGAGTGTCATATTTTTTATTTTATTTTAATTAAATCGTAGAATTATTTTTAGGCCGAATAACGTAATAGGACGTGTTATGGGTAATTTGGGTGAGTTATTAATTATAGAGCATGTCATTGTTGTGAGTTATATTTTATGAATTTTTTCTTTACGAGTTACTATTATTTTTGACTCGAGTCAGAATCGTGTCAAGTTTTAATTAAGAGACAACTATTCATTTTTTTAGACGACCATTCGTTTTCTTACACGACCATTTATTTTTCTAAAACACTATTCATTTTCTTAGATGACCATTTGTTTTCTTAGACGACCATTCATTTTTCTCTGACATCTATATATTGCACACACTTCTGTCATCCAGTCACCATGATCCTTCTCACTCAACTTCCTTCTTCTTTTTCTACCTTCCCTCTTCCCCACAATCCTCACTCGAGCCAGCCACAACCTTGTCGACATCATCGTGTGACCGACAATTAGGTATAATTTTTTGTCCGATTTAATTATTTAAAATTAATATTTATTAGCACAGTATGCTAAGATTGATTAATTATTGTGATGAATGCCTGATTATAGACGAAGTGATGATTTGCATGATTTAATCGATAGTTAGTGATCTAATTAAATAAATTAATTTTGAGCATGCTAACTGACTACAACGTAATTTAGAAAAATATAATAAAATTAGTATGAATAGGACAAGTTAGAGTTATTTCTATACTGATGATTGTTTAACTGTTAGATAATGATTGCATTGTATGTGTGATAATCATGATGAGTTTGGTGCATCATTCAGTTAGTGGGCGTTAGCTTTTAGATTTGATGTGTAGGTACGGGGTAGAGCTCGCCGATTAGGTACGTGGACATGCTTGGAGCCTCTTCTAGGTCCGTTAGGACTCACTTATGGTTTTCTTTTTATACTCTATCATGTGTTGTTTTTACATGTAAGTGGATGAGTTAAGTGGTGTTTTATTGAATCCCACTTGACCCGGGTCATTTAGCCAATCGTATTTTTGGATTAATAACCCTCGAGGATGAGATCCCTCGAGTATGTTTTCGAAAACGAGATCCACCACAATATGCCTTAGGGCTTATATTATATAATTCCCTACCTAGGCCTATATATAGTTTTCACGTTTTCAATGAGATATGTGACAGAGGAAACTGATGACCATGTCTTGAGATAGGGCGTGTGCTTGTCAAAGCGGGCTCTAGAATTGGTGAGCATCTACTCCAATCATGAGGGATCATGGGTATTGCTGTGCAGCGCATGTCTACACTTGTGGTGAAAAAGGGTATTGAAGACGTATGTCTGAGAGTACACGGCCCCGCCCCTGTTCTTAGGGCCAGGAGTAGTATGGAGGATGTAGAGGGCTGAGATGAATGACAACGATTTTGATAGTTTGAGTGGGGAGGAAAGAGAATGTTATGGAACGGGGACGTTGCCGCCTGAGGGCGATGACTCCCATTACTGCCCTTGTGAGAGTTCTTGAAGAAGTATATGAGATTTTTATTCAACAGGAGGGTCAGCTCTTCTGTGCCAGTTTGATATTAGTTATTTTTAGACCGGTAACACTTGTTACTGACGGTGTTTCTATTATTTATGTAGGTGAGAATCTCGAGGACTGAGCGTTGTCAAGACTGTGGAGGAGTAGTAAAGCCATTGCACACATGAACCTGCCTCAAGTAATGAATAGAAATGATGATTTCTAAGTTGTGTGAATGATGAGATTGTTTTAGATTATTCTAGTGACACGCTATGAACGTTTAGCCTATGGAACGAAACTAGAATGAAAGTGAAATAAAAATGTTATGTTTTGGAATTATATCGATATAAATAATTATTATTACACTTTTAGGAAAGACTCGGTCCATTTTATTTTATTTTATTTTATTTAAATGTTATTTATTCTCGAACTCATTTTCACGATTATTCTATCTGTGCATAATTGCATATCATGGCATGCATGTAGGGCCACGTTAGAACCCAAGCATTCCATTCACGTATTATATACTTGCACTACCATTTTAAGACACCGAGGGGAGATCCGGGTTGGCTTAACCAAATCAAGTAGTTTGGCGAACGGTTCGGTTGCCGGTGACATTTTCGTGTTGGTTTACGGGTGAACCGGAACGGGGTGTTACAATTTGGTATCGGAGACCCTTGGTTGATTAAGATGGTAGATATAATACAAGTCACATGTGTGCAAAAGCGACTCCAAGTGGTTCCGATAGGTATTTTTCTGTCTTAATATTTTTGGTTTGAAAATTTTCTTACCAAATAGTAGTGTGACAGGGTGATCAGATTAGAGTAGGGACTACCACGAAGATGGTGAACCAGACTCGTAGGACAGAAATTAGGGCCTTATCTCCTGCATTGCCCAGACAAGATAGTCCTGATCATGGTCACAGACAAGATAGTCCTGATCATGGTCACAGTGACACAGCATCTAGTCGACCGAGGACCACCATGCCACCAGCAGGGACCAGTGTGCCAATTTCAGCTAGCCGATCTAGAGCCACACCGCTGCTAGCAAATCCCAGTAAGCCACCGTAGTCACCTTCAACAATAACAATTGGATCAGGGAACAGAACAGAGGAGTTGGATAGATGCTCCAGCTGCAATGAGAGGTAAGGATGGACACAGCCACAATTATTGAAGCACTAGAGGATACAGTAGATGTGACACGTATGCACACATAGCTACGAGACTGAAGCCTCCTTAATTTAAAATTTTGAGGACGAAATTCTTATAAGGAGGGAGGATTGTAAAACCCATGACCCGAGTCAAGGTTTTATATTCTGAACCGGTTGGTTCGACCATTATTTTTAGTTGGGTCAATTTCAAAACACATGTACCGAGTGGAGGCTGCTCTTGTGTTATGAACCATGAGAGTCGTGTGTGCAAGTATATGATGGAATGCCAGTAAGATAGCAGCAAAATAAGTTATCAGAATATATGAGAGTTATGGGTAATCTGGGTGGGTATTAGGAAACGTAGAATCATTTTCAAGCCGAATAACGTATTAGGACACGTTATGGGTAATTTGGGTGGGTATTAGTTATAATAGAGCATATTTATATTTTATGGATTGTTTATTTACGAGTTAGTATTATTTTTGACTCGAGTCAAAGTCGAGTCAAGTTTAATAATGAGACAACTATTTGTTTTCTTTGATGACTATTCATTTCCTTAGACGACCATTCGTTTTCTTAGACGACCATTCGTTTTCTTAGACAACCATTCGTTTTCTTAGATGACCATTCGTTTTCTTAGATGACCATTTGTTTTTCTAAAAAACTATTCGTTTTCTTAGATGACCATTCATTTTTCTCTAGCATCAATATATTTCACACTCCTGTCATTTAGTCACCATCATCCTTCTCACTCAACTTCCTTCTTCTTTTTCTACCTTCCCTCTTCCCCACAATCCTCACTCAAGCTAGCCGCAACCTTGTCGCCATCACCGCGTGACTGATGATTAGGTATAAAATTTTGTCTAATTTAATTATTTAAAATTTATATTTATTAGCACAACATATTAGGATTGGTTACTTGTTGTTGATGCCTGATTATAGATAAAGTGATGATTTGCATGATTTAATCAATAGTTAGTGATTTAATTAAATAAATTAAATTTGAGCATGCTAAATGAATACAAGGTAACTTAGAAAAATATGAATAGGACAAGTTAGAGTTATTTCTATACTGATGATTGTTTGACTGTTAAATAATGATTGCATTGTATGTGTGATATTCATGATGAGTTTGATGCATCATTTAGTTAGTGGGCGTTAGCTTTTAGATTTGATGTGTAGGTACAGAGTAGGAGCTATCTGCCCAGGCGCGTGGACACGCATGGAGTTTCTACCAGGTCCGTTAGGACTCACTTCTGGATTTATTTCAATACTCTATCATGTGTTGTTTTTACCGGTAAACAGACGAGTTAAGTGGCATCTTATTGGATCCCACTTTACCCGGGTCATTTAGCCGATCGTATTTTTAGATTAATGACCCTCTAGGATAAGATCCCTCGAGCATGTTTTTAAAAACAAGATCAACCAGAAGATGCCTTCGGGCCTATATTATATAATTCCCTACCCAGGCTCATATATATATAGTTTGCACGTTTTCAGTGGGATGTGTGATGGAGGAAACCGATGACCACGTCTTAAGATGGGGCGTGTGCTTGTCAAAGCGGGCTCTGGAATTGGTGAGGGTCCACTCCATTCCTAAGGGATGCTGACAACTCTACCTTTGAGTTCCTCAAACCGGTTTATGGGTATTGCAGTGCAGCGCATGTCAAGACTTGTGAAAAAGGGTACTGAAGGCGTATGTCTGAGAGTACTTGGCCCCTGTACTCTGGGCCAGGATTAATACGGAGGATGTAGAGGGCTAAGATGAATGACAATGATTTTGATTGTTTGAATGGCCAAGGAAAAAGAGTGTTATGGAATCTTATGGAAAGAGAATATTATGGAAAGGGGACGCTGCCGCCTGTGGGGGTGACGACTCCCATTACTGCCTTTGTGAGAGTTTTTGAGTAAATGAGATTTTTATTAAAACAGGAGGGTCAGCTCTCCTGTGCCAGTTTGATATTAGATATTTTCTTGACCGGTAACACTTGTTACTGGCAGTTTTCTATTATTTATGTAGGTGAGAATCTCAAAGATTCGCAAGTATATAATGCGTGAATGGTATCTTAAAATGGTAGTGTAAGCATCCCATTCACGCATTATGTACTTGCACTGCCATTTTAAGATACCGAGGGAAGATCCAGGCCAGCTTAACCGAATCAAGTAGTTTGGCGAATGGTTCAGTTGCTGGTAACATTTTCGGGTCAGTCACGGGTGAAATGGAACGGGGTGTTACATTTGACATCACTTCATTTTAATCATCAATCAAATATCCCTAGATCATTCTATTCACACTCATTTTATTATGTTTTTCTAAATTACATTGCAGTGAGTTAGCATGCTTAGATTTACTTTACTTAATTAGATCACTAAGATTCAGTCACTATCAATCAAATCATGCAACTCATCACTTCATTCGCAATAATGTATTCATCACAACAATTAATTAATCTTAGTTTGTTGTTCTAAAAATTATCAATTTTAAATAATTAAATCAGAGGTAATTATACATCATGTCATCAGCAATCAGCGATAGCTAGGGTTTTATTGCTTCTTGAAGCTCGAATTCAGCACTCGGCGGCGTCCAATGTTTGATTGGGTTCACCTGGATGAGCTTGGCAGAAGATTGAGCAAATTCTAGCGGATCCAATTTTTCGGTAGCATCTAACAATTTTCCTGCTGGTTCCAGCAATTTTCCAACTACTTCCCAGCAGTTTTAGCACAACATAATGTAATTTAGAAAAACAGTATATGTTGACTCGACTTCAACTCATTTTATTTTCCAACAGTACCCCATACATTTTATTAATTTCACACTCATTTTATTATGTTTTTCCTGTCGTGGTGGTATGGGGTATTGTTGGCACCACCGTGGACGCGGTTAGACAGAGGCGGCAGCTAGCCGAAAAATGACAAAAATAGGGCAGCGGCGATGGGGTGAAAAGATCTAGCCAGGATGGGCGGCACTAGGCTCCACTTCGATCACGAAAGGTTGCAAAAGGGTCGGCGACGTCGAGGCGGCAACTGGATGGCAGCGATGATTGTCGCTGGCGGCAGGATCGAGGACAAAAGCGCAGTGCTAGGGTTTAGCTTCCTCGAGTCGTGGAGGCTGGGCGACAACATGGGGTGCTAGGGGTGATAGAGGCTCGACAGAGAGGCTCGACAGCATTGATCGACAACAAGCACAAGGCGGCGGTGAGGGTTTGGAGGGAAGGTGTCAGGAAAGAAGAAATGGTTTGGTGGCGATATTGTAAATAAATGTTGACTCGACTTCGACTCGAACAAAAAATAATAACCTGTGGGGGTGACGACTCCCATTACTGCCTTTGTGAGAGTTTTTGAGTAAAATGAGATTTTTATTAAAACAGGAGGGTCAGCTCTCCTGTGCCAGTTTGATATTAGATATTTTCTTGACCGGTAACACTTGTTACTGGCAGTTTTCTATTATTTATGTAGGTGAGAATCTCAAAGATTCGCAAGTATATAATGCGTGAATGGTATCTTAAAATGGTAGTGTAAGCATCCCATTCACGCATTATCTACTTGCACTGCCATTTTAAGATACCGAGGGAAGATCCAGGCCAGCTTAACCGAATCAAGTAGTTTGGCGAATGGTTCAGTTGCTGGTAACATTTTCGGGTCAGTCACGGGTGAAATGGAACGGGGTGTTACATTTGACATTTTTTACTTGTATTTATTGAAAAATTTTCCCCTTACTGATAATGTTATATATTATACATTTTTTAAAAATTGTGAAAATTTTTCCTTTTCTTTTTGAAATCATTTTAAATTTTATTTTATAAAAGACGAAGAAGATATACGAGGATAGGACAGGGAACTTCCAATGGTTTAGGGAAGAGGTTTATGACGAGGATTTATGGTTATGATCTATGAACTTGGAGATGAGAGAAAAAAGACCTGGCGAAGAATTAAATATGTAGTTGGAAAAAGGCATTAAACGATTGTCTATTTGAAGATTGTAAAAGAAATATGGTATTTGATTTTTTTTGCGTTGGGCACATTGTGACTTTTTTTATTTATTTATCTTTTAATGATTTTACCCATTAAGATTATTGTATTTTTTTCACATGAATTACCTTAAATTGTGATATTATTTTCTATGTATTCTTTTCCACAAGTCTGGTAACGATAAAAATATTTGATTAATATTCATTAGTTACGATTGGTCCGGTACTTCCTGAATATTATATGTTTACAGTTCATTTAACTTCAAACAATTTTTAATATTTGATATCAACCATTGACAGTTGAAATTTTTATATATTTAACAATCAGAATATTTGTTTATATAGAAAATATAGCATGCGCACACGGAGTTTATGACTAGTTGGGTAATAGGTCCAGAGGGAAGAGAGGCGAAGTGTTCATCGGCAACGAGGGAAGACATGAGAGGCGTAGCCATGCAGTTCAACTCAAGTACGATTGAGCATAGAAAAGTCATGCAATGCATAGTAGAAAATTTGGAGAAAATAGTTAAATTGGTAGAGGAAGAAAAGTTTTCTTTGATTGCAGGTGAAGAAGCAGAGTTGAAGATTGATGAGAGGAACAAAATTTTCAAATATTTTTTTCAGATGAAAATTTTTATGGGCTTGCAGGTTAAGGAGTTGGTGGGAGAGTGAAAGGAAATGGTCCTGAATAATGCTGTGAGAAAAGGTTTGGACTTGTCTTATTTAACGGATTCAACTCCACTTCCAAGTAAAAAATTATATATATTTAGATTAAATTGTTATAGTTAGTTAATCACCAGATTCAAACTGATTGTGACTCATTCATAAATTATTTATGAATCACCATTTTTACTAGATTTTATATATTTTAATATTTAATCGCTATACAATAAATAAAAATATAATATATGTAAACTATAAGAGAATTGAACTTATAATCTTCTTATTACTCATGTTTTTGCCTGATTAAAAATACAAAAAATTTAAGCTCTCTTCACCGGCTAGGGATTTGTTGTACCAAGTGCTATAGCAAACTTGACATAAACTCGACGTAGCACTTACATGATTAGTTTAAATCTTATTAAGTATACGAGATTAACATAGTTATTATATTTAAAATTTTAAACACCCCTAATTAAGGAGATATATAACAAAACGACTAGCCTAAACCAGTCGGGGGTTATCGAAAAATACAAAGGATATATAAATAAAAATGCAAGCACATGCATCATAAAATGGCAAATAATTATGCTTGATGTATAATCTATTAAAAATAATTAAACATGAAGATTTAAAAAATCCCTAAGAAATTATTAACCATAAAAATATATCAAGCTATATTAAATGTAATATGCAAAAAATGACATAAGGTAAACTAACTATGCAAAAACAAAGTCCCACAGCATCCAAACTGTTTCTCATAATCACAATTATAATTCAAATAATATAAAGAAGAAGTTTAATTTTATTCATTAATTTTTTGAACCTAAGTTGGTAAGGGAACCACCAACCACACCCTTAAACGTCACTCTGAAGCTACTCACCTGCAGTTACAAAATCGCGTGAGTGCGGGAGTGTTGAAACTACTAAGTTGTATAATCACAAGAAACAAGTCAACGTATTCTATATCATTATTTATCAAGTCATTTAGTGATTATGAGCCTATGCCAAACTTCAATTATGTCGGGAGGGGTGGCCGTCCCATTTAGCTACAATCCCATGTATGTGCACACACGTTACGTGGCCCATGACCTATAGTACTGATATTTGCCATTGATTCACCTTCTTAATATCACAAGTGCATAATGAGTCGTCTTCCATAGTATGCCCTATCACCACTTTCGGCATGGGTACAAGATTTTATCTTTCAAATAATTTTGAATGTGGAGCCCAGGTCGGATTGAGTCAATTCTCTAACCCCAATTATGCTCGATGCATAGTAGTTGAATATTGGCTTAGGCTGACAAGGGTTGCCAAAAAGGAATATACAACATTTCAAGTAGTTATACAGACCTCAAATTGCTACATAGGTGAACTGATGCGCGAGCAGAAAAAATTGACCCTAGTCTAAGGAAAAAGAACTAGATTAGATCCAACCCAACAAGATTTAGATGAATGCCATGAATTCAACGTGGAATAATATCACAAACCAAGGAATGACAATAAATTGATAAAATTTAATTAGTAATTGATTTATCAATCCAGAAATTTATAATCATATTAAAACTTAAACCACCATCGAATAACTATAACAAAATATTTATTAATCTTTTCATAAAACACAATAATTATTTCCATCCAATTAACTAAAATTTTACCCATGACATAAATACTTAATTAGAATGATAACACATTAATGCCTTACCTTTTAATGCAACTGTGTATCAACCTCTCTCTTCATTCTTGGCTACCAATATGTTCATCGGACATCTTGGTACATCTTCACTCCACCCGGATGCACTAAGCATCTCAATGTGTGAGCATCGCAAAGAATCGTACTTTGAAGTCTAGGACACTCTGGAATATTTAGCACAAAGAGTTGATCTCTCACTCTGACTAACCCATTTGCATCTCCTGATCCGTCAAGTACACTCGGCTGAATAGTCAGTCGCGCCATCATTCCAACCAACTGTCTCTGGCCCGCAGTATATTGAGTCACTGACGTTGTTGCCAATCTTTCAGAGTACGAGACTCCTGGCTACCTGCTCAACGCATCTACTACCACATTTGCTTTGCCCTCGTGGTAACCTATGTCAATCTCATAATCTGCTAACATCTCTAGCCATCGTCTTTGCCTGCTGTTCAAATCCTTCTGCGTGAAGATATATTTCATACTCTAATGATCTGTCAAAATTTTGAAAGATGTTCCATACAAGTAGTGCCTCCATAGTCTGAGTGCGAATATGACTTATACAAGCTCCAGGTCATGTGTAGGATAGTTATGCTCATGCACCTTGAGCTAGAAAGATGCATAGACTATAACCTTATCATTCTGTATCAAAACATAACCTAGTCCAATTTCGAAGGCATATGTGTAAAATACAAAATCCTCGTGTCCCTTTGGAAATGCGAGGATAGGCGATGAAGTCAATCTCTCCTTCAAAGTCTTGAAAGTCTACTCGGCCAAAACTAACACTGTCATTATCAATTCACTGCCTTTGTCTAGTTGTCTCACTGCACTCTGATAGAATATCCATCCTTGTTCTCTATCTCTACCCTGACCTTGGAAGATAAAGTGGCATCTTCTGTGGTGGAAAGTTACCGTCTTTCTTCTACAATCTATCAAGGCTCCCTTCTTGGACATCTACTTCATTCCAAATATCACATCAAACTCTTGTAGCTTGAAAAATATCAAATCAACTACAAGTTGTCACTGTTGAATTTTAACAAGGACATTAAGCACACACTCGCCCGTAGCTATCACACTACTAGCAGGAGTGGACACTAATAGTGAATGTTCTAACTCTTCTATCTTATATGCAATTTTACTTGTGTGTGTGTACGAAATCAAAGAGTGTGTGCCGCCCGAATCAAATACGACTCGTGCTGGTACAAAGCATACTGAAATTGTACCTGTCACGACCGTCGTATTCTCAAGTGCCTCTCACATAGTGGCTGCATACATCCTCACTGGCTATTGTTTTGCTAGGGTAGGAGGTGCTATTGGTGGTATAGCCTGATTCTGATCTCGTGGTGCTTGTTGTCTACTCCTCTGCTGTCTAGCTTGCCCTGCAACCATGTACCCTCTCTGGTTCTGTCCCCACAGCTGCTGTCTCGATGGTTGTTGGTCTCCGCTTCTCTAGCCTTGACCTTGGCCTTGTTGGCCTCTCTACTGTGTTGCTAATGGGGAGCTAGGAGTACAAGTCTTTGTTGAGGTGCTGGGAGTGTCAACTACTAGGTCTGGCTAGTCGAACAAGTTATGGCTCTATGCCCTGGCTGACCGCAACTATAACATACCCTAGTGCCTACTCTACAATATGAGGCTCGATGTCCTGGCTGACGGCAGCTATAACAAACATTCGTGCTTACTCTGCATTCACCACTATGATGATGTTAGCAATTTTGACAGAAGGGTGCTCTATAGACCTGGACTTGGCCATCCATAGCCCTCATGGGAACTGTTGCATCTGTTTGATGTCTCTGTTGTGCTCCCCGCTCTGGCTGATATGGCCTAGGATGTTGTTGCTTATGGTCAAAATCCCAATGAGTAGCTATAACTCGCTCTGCCTCACCTACAGTTCTCACAACATCACCGAAGGTAGTAAACTTCCTATCCAAATAGGCCATCATGATCTCATGATGGAGGCCTTCATATAAATGCTCTATCCTTCTTCCTTCGGTGGGGACCATGTTTATTGCAAACCTCTCTAGAGCTCTAAACTAGGTCTTGTATTGCAAACCATCATGGGTCCTTGCCCCAAGGTCTAGAATTTTTGCTCTTTCTTCTTCCTGACATTTGGCAGAATGTACTTTCTATTGAATTCTACTTTAAATTCCTCCCAAGTGATGTCCTGTGGTTGACAGTGAGCAAATGTGGAATTCTGCATTGAATCCCACCATACTCTTGCTTCATCCTGGAGTGCCCCTATAATGATGCGTACTCAGTGCTCAATCGGGCATCCCATACTACCAAACACTCTTATGGCCAATGATATCCATAAGAATGCCTCTTCTGCATCCAACTTCCCAAAGAAAGGTCGTCCACCATTCTTCACGAACTTTTCATACTGCCACAGCTCCAAATTCTTTGCATCCACTGATTTGTTTGATCATTCTCTCTACTCATATTGCGAAAATGGTTGTCCTGTACCTGCGGTACACTGTCATGTCTTGCAGCTCTGCTTCCACCTGTAGTTTGCCCGCTACCAGTTACAACGGGTCCACTGGCATCCGGTCCCATTCTCACCTGAAAATGGGTCAATTAGAGGAGCCGTTGTTGGAGTAGCCCTTTGTTGCAATGATGGAGGAGGAGGTGGTGGTGGAAGGGCCGTGGGAACTTCTGGCTCTCCTCATGCCTCTTCATCCACTTCTAGTCTTTTCTCAGCTTTGGCCACTGAAAGAGCTATCTACCTAAGTTCTCTCCTAAATTCCTCGTTTTGTTGCATATGTATCTGAACTTTAGCTAACTTGGCAATCGCTGCATCCCTCTCTGTCGACTGCTTCTGCTACGGTGACTGTCATTATGACTATCTCGGGGATAGTCCTCACTACATCGACTAACTGAAACTGGCACACCGGCCTCTTCTCATGGCACAACTGTTCTCAGTCGACTAGAAGTTGTGTCATTGTGACCATGGTTGGGACTCTCCTGTTTGGGCAATGGAGGGGATGGGGCCCTGATCTGCATCCTACAAGTTTGGTTCAATATCCTGCTAGTACTCCCTACCCTAATCTGATCACCCTGTCACACCAATGTTCAGTAAGAAAATCTGTAAATGAAAAACATTAAGACAGAAAAATACCTGTCGATATAGCTCGAAGTAGCTTTCACACACATGTAACCTGTAATGCATCTACCATCTTAATCAACTAAGAGTTAGCTCTGATACCACTTCTATAACACCCCATTTCGGTTTACCCATGAACCAACTTGGAAAAGTCACCAGCGACTAAACCGTTCGCTAGTCTACTAGATTCGGTTAAGCCGGCCCATATCTACCCTCACTGTCTTAAGATGGTGATGTCACATGCAAATCATGGATGAGATGCTTAGGTTCCAATGAGGTCCTACATGCATGCCATGACGTGCAATCAAAAACAGAACAAAAACAATAAATAAGAAATCCAAAGAAAAAAATATCTATTTTTAAAGAAAACGGACCTAGAAGTGCAATAAGGGTCAACCTGTCAACAACAAGGATATATATATATTTATAGAAATAATATAAAACATGACAATCTATCGTGGCATTTTGTCTTTATCGCTTTCGTCGTTTTCTGAGCTGAGTTTGAGCTCCAAGGCTCCCTCTTTATTTACATTTATGTATTCATCCGTAGGCAGTTTATTAATACATATCACAACATGATTATCGTCATTCACACAACATCAACACACCATCATTACACATGTGTGCATGATTCTGTGCTACTCCTCGGCAGTCTCGACAGCTTCCATTCCTCGCGATTCTCACCTACATAAATATAGAAAACCATCAATAATGAGTGTTACCGGTCTAGAAAATAACAAATATCAATCTGACATAGGAGAGCTAACCCTCATATTGAATAAAAACCTACTATTCTTCCTCAAGAACTCTCACAAGGGCAGTAATGGGGGCAGTTGACCTCAAGTGGCAAGGTCCCCTTTCCATATCATTCTCTTTCTATAACAATATCTTTCCTTGGCCATTTAAACTATCCCTTTATGTGCGAAAATCATTCTCTTTCCTCTTAGCGATCTACATCTTCCGTATTACTCTTCGCCCTGAGTATAGAGGCCAACTACTTTTAGGCACGCGCCTTCACTACCCCTTGAAACCACAAGTCTAGACATGCACTGCATAGTAGTAGCCATAAACCTCCACTTCTCTGAGTTTGAGGAACTCAAAGGTGGAGTTGTCAGGATCACTTGGGAATGGAGTGGACACTCACTAGTTCCAAAGCCCACTTTGACAAACATGCGCCCTATCTCAAGATGTGGTTGTCAGTTTCCTTCGTCTCATATCTCACTAAAAAACGTGAAAACTATATGTACATTGGCCTAGGTAGGGAGTTTAGAAAAAATAGGCCCGAAGGCATCATGAGCTAGATCTGAGTTTTGAAAACAAACTCAAGGGATCTAGTCCTTGAGGGTTATTAATCCGAAAATATAATCGGCTAAATGGCCGTGTGGAGTGGGATACAATAAATCCACCACTGACCACGTCCTCTTTCCTATTATAAATAAAACACGATAGAATGAGACAATAAATAGAGAGTGAGTCCTAAACCGACATGGTAAAAGCTCCATTCGTGGCTGCACACATATGCGGCATGCTCCTACTCCGTACCTAGACATCAAATCTAGAAGCTAATGACTACTAACTGAATGATGGATCTAACTCATCATGAACACCACACACAACACAATCATCATCCATCAAATAATCATCAATCAAATATCCCTAGATCATTCTATTCACACTCATTTTATTATGTTTTTCTAAATTACATTGCAGTGAGTTAGCATGCTTAGATTTACTTTACTTAATTAGATCACTAAGATTCAGTCACTATCAATCAAATCATGCAACTCATCACTTCATTCGCAATAATGTATTCATCACAACAATTAATTAATCTTAGTTTGTTGTTCTAAAAATTATCAATTTTAAATAATTAAATCAGAGGTAATTATACATCATGTCATCAGCAATCAGCGATAGCTAGGGTTTTATTGCTTCTTGAAGCTCGAATTCAGCACTCGGCGGCGTCCAATGTTTGATTGGGTTCACCTGGATGAGCTTGGCAGAAGATTGAGCAAATTCTAGCGGATCCAATTTTTCGGTAGCATCTAACAATTTTCCTGCTGGTTCCAGCAATTTTCCAACTACTTCCCAGCAGTTTTAGCACAACATAATGTAATTTAGAAAAACAGTATATGTTGACTCGACTTCAACTCATTTTATTTTCCAACAGTACCCCATACATTTTATTAATTTCACACTCATTTTATTATGTTTTTCCTGTCGTGGTGGTATGGGGTATTGTTGGCACCACCGTGGACGCGGTCGACAGAGGCGGCAGCTAGCCGAAAAATGACAAAAATAGGGCAGCGGCGATGGGGTGAAAAGATCTAGCCAGGATGGGCGGCACTAGGCTCCACTTCGATCAGGAAAGGTTGCAAAAGGGTCGGCGACGTCGAGGCGGCAACTGGATGGCAGCGATGATTGTCGCTGGCGGCAGGATCGAGGACAAAAGCGCAGTGCTAGGGTTTGGCTTCCTCGAGTCGTGGAGGCTGGGCGACAACATGGGGTGCTAGGGGTGACACGACGACAACACAGAGAGGCTCGACAGCATTGATCGACAACAAGCACAAGGCGGCGGTGAGGGTTTGGAGGGGGAAGGTGTCAGGGGAAAGAAGAAATGGTTTGGTGGCGATATTGTAAATAAATGTTGACTCGACTTCGACTCGAACAAAAAATAATAACTAAATCATAATATATCCTAGAAAAAATTCAAAAAAATAGGAAAAAATCTCATACAATATATTGCACACCATAACACCACAATTATATGTTCTATAACTAGTAGCCCACCCAAATTATCCTATAACGCGTCCTAATACGTTATTCTACCTAAAAATAATTATACGATTAAATATATAAAAAAATATACTGTTTACTTTCATATATTATGATAACTCATTTCTTACTATTTTTTAGACATTATTATCATATATTTAAGTACACCTGACCCTCATCGCTCATAATTTATAATTGATCTCGACTTAATATATAATTTATGTAAAATTAACTTGACTAAAACTAACGATTAGATTAATTAATTCACTAATATAAAATTTAGACTCTTTTACGCGAATGATCTCACACACCGATGACTTGTTGGAAATGGCCCTGTGCATGAAACTTTGCGTGTTCCACTCACTTTGTAGAAAGTCGGGAAGAAGACTGATTACAAAGTCAGGAAGACTTGTGGTCTGCCAGAAGTGGGCTTGGTAGGGACCCTATCCAGGTCTTTGCCGTGCCCGAAACTTTGCGTGTTCCACACACTTTGTAGAAACATACGGGCAACATATAAGACCCCATCTTCACTTGAAGCAATGCAAATAATTATGGACATTTTTCGGTCTGCTTTCTTCGTTTTCTTCTTCTCCACTTTCAATTTATTGTCTTCAGAGGCATTATTCTTGAGCAATGACACTGACAGGGCTGCACTGCTCCAATTCAAGGCTGCATTTGGTAGCAGCAGTAGCAGCTCCGACCATGTTCTAAGCTCATGGAATGACACCACCCATTTCTGCAATTGGGAAGGGATCACCTGTGGGCATCGGCACCAAAGAGTGAGGCTCATAGACCTGCACGGTCTTGGCTTGGAAGGGACCATCTCTCCTTATCTTGGGAACCTTAGCTTCCTCAGAGGGATTAACTTGAATCAAAACAAGTTCCATGGCCAAATTCCTCCCCAGCTTGGTCTCCTCCACAGGCTTGAGGATTTAAACATGTGTTGCAACTCACTCGCAGGTCAGATTCCCATCAACATATCCCATTGTTCAAATCTGAGGGTTCTGAATCTTTATCACAACCAGCTGCTAGAGGGTCCAATTCATGCCCAACTCACCACCTTCCCAAAGCTTCTTGTCATGAATCTGAGCTTCAATAGTTTTAAGGGAACGATACCACCCTCCATTGGTAACCTCTCCACTCTTCGATATCTGGGTCTTACAAATAACAACCTAAGTGGTCAAATTCCCCATACCCTGGGAAAAATTAAAGCTTTAAGATTTCTCTCTTTAGAAGAAAACTCTCTCTTTGGAAAAATCCCCCTTTCCATTTACAACCTTTCCTTTTTGGAGGTCATTTCTCTTACCCAAAATCAACTCCAGGGAAACCTTCCCATGAACATGGGACAGGCTTTGCCTAATCTTGAAGTTTTTGCTGCATCAATAAACCGCCTTGGAGGCTCTATACCAGTTTCTTTGTCCAATGCTTCGCGTCTGCAAGAATTCGAAATCGGTAAAAACAGGTTCAGTGGCAAAGTCCCTCAAAATATAGGGAACTTGAGATATCTCTTAAGCTTGGGGTTACAGGATAATCACCTTAGAAATGATGGCCATTTAAATTTTCTGGATTCTCTGGCAAATTGCTCTGAGTTAGCTTACCTGAGTGTACATGATAACTCTTTCACGGGACGGGTGTCATCCTTATCCAACCTTTCTTCTAAATTAGTAGGGCTGGAATTGTCAACAAACAGATTCTATGGCAACCTGCCCCCAAATTTGGGCAATTTGGTGGGATTACAAGTCCTCAATATACATAACAACTTTTTGACAGGTAATATTCCACGAAGTATTGGGATGCTTTCTGAACTTGCAGCTCTTGGCTTATCTATAAATAATCTTCATGGAAAAATTCCACCTTCCATTTGCAATGGAAGCAACTTGCTTGAATTGTACCTAGCTGATAACAAGTTAGAGGGTAAAATGCCATCTAGCATAGGGAAATGCAACAAACTACTTAGATTGCAAATATCACGAAACAACCTTAACGGTAGCATACCCAAAGGGCTGTTCACAATTTCTTCCTTGTCCATTTTTCTAGATATGTCTCACAATTTTCTAAATGGAGCATTACCCACAGAAATTTCAAATTTGAAGAATTTGGAGGGCCTTTCTATAAGCAACAATAGATTGACAGGCGAGATCCCTAGCTCTTTAGGATCTTGTACAAGCTTGGAAAGGCTCTATCTACAAGGTAATTTCCTCCAAGGAAACATTCCTCTGTCTGTTGCGAATGTAAAAAACCTTCAAGAAATAGACCTTTCACAAAACAATCTTTCTGGTCCCATTCCAAGCTTTCTCGGGGAACTGAAATATTTGGAGTTCCTTAACTTGTCATTCAATAACCTGAAGGGAAATGTTCCTGATAAGGGAGTCTTTCAAAATGAAAGTGGAGTAGACTTAAGGGGCAATAAATTGCTATGTGGTGGTCTGGTTCTTCTTCATTTACAAGCATGTTCAACAGAAATCCATGAGAAAAAGGGGTCCAATGTTCTGCATGTGATAATCCCATTGCTCTGCTGCTCATTCATCCTCATCTCCCTCTTGTGCTTTACTGGTGTGTGCTATTGGAGAAGAAAATTAAGGAAGGAACAACCCTCTACCCCCATTTTTGGTGAGAAATTTCCAAAAGTCACCTACCAGAATTTGATCAAGACAACTAACGGATTCTCATCCGAGAGTTTGGTAGGCGTGGGAAGATATGGTTCTGTCTACAAAGGAGCACTTGAACAAGGAGGAACCACTGTTGCAATCAAGGTGTTAGACCTTCAATCTCATGGAGCAGCTAAAACATTCAATGCAGAATGCAAAGCCTTAAGAAACATCAAGCATCGCAATCTTGTGAAGATCATAACATCATGTTCCAGTATTGACCATCGAGGCAATGACTTTAAAGCTTTGGTGTTTGAGTTTATTCCTAATGGGAGCTTGGAGTCTTGGCTACATAAATCACACAACCCAGAGCAAACATTAGAACATCTGAATTTAGTTCAAAGACTAAATGTGGCCATGGATGTCGCTTCAGCACTGGATTATCTTCATAATCAATGCCATGATTCAATCATTCATTGTGACTTGAAGCCAAGCAATATTCTTCTTGACGACGAAATGGTAGCCCGTGTTGGTGATTTTGGATTGGCTAAGTTTGTCAATATAGATTCAAGAAATCCATCCCGAGGTGGAAGTAGCTCAATGGCAATCAAGGGAACCATTGGGTATGTTCCTCCAGGTAATCATATTTCTTCTAATCCATACTTATCTGTTTTTCTTTTGTCCTTCAATCTTGTTGATTGGTATTAATTAATTATTGACGGTTAACTTGCAGAGTATGGTATAGGAGGCGAGATATCCACAAGAGGAGATGTGTATAGTTACGGAGTTGTTCTGCTCGAGTTGTTTATCGGAAAGAGACCAACTGATGAGGTTTCATTGAAAGGATTAAGCATCCATGAATATGTGAAGCATGCTTTTCCTCGGCAAGTTGCGGAGATAGTGGATCCTAAAATCTTTCCAGGTGAGGTTCACAACCATGGGGCTACAAGGGAATGCTTAGTGACGATTCTTCAAATTGGAATAGCGTGCACAATGATGTCACCCCATGAACGTCCAACAATCAAAGCTGTGCTCAATGATGTATATGCGGTTCGAACCTCTTTTCTTCGATAGAATATGTTATTCTGATTAAAAAAGCATTTGATCGTCTTGTGCTTGGTTTTTTATTATATATATTTTCTCGTCTTTATTAATTTCCCATTGTTAAAGTTGTTGTGCTAATTTCAAATGAATTCATTAGGTTGTATCTATCTATCTATCTTTAATATATAATAAGGGAACAAGTGTACAACTTTTGATGAGAAAAAACAAATGTCACACATCTTTAATATATAACAACATAATGACTTCGTATGAATTTTTTTTCATTTACACTATTTTTTCTTTCATTTACAACATAACAATTTGCTAAATGGAACACTACCCAATGTAGTTTCAAATTTATAGAATGTGGGGACTCTTTATGCTATCAATAATAGCTTATCAGGCGAAATTTCTAGCTCATTAGGATCTTGCACAAGTGTGGAGGGTATCTATCTGCAATGTAATTTATTCCATGGAAGCATTCCTCGGACCGTTGAGAACATAAAAAACCTTCGAGAAATATATCTTTCTCAAAACAATCTTTTTGGTTCGATTCTTGGTTTTATGGGAAATCATTGGAGTTCCTTAACTTGTCATTCAATAACTTCAAGGGAGTTGTTCCTTCCAAGCGAGTCTTTCAAAATGCAAGTGGAGTAGACTTGAAGGGGAACAAATTGCTCTGAGGTGGTCCTCTCATTCTTCATTTACAAGCATGTTCAATTGAAGTCTATGGGAAAAAGAGGTCCAAAGCTTTGCATGTGATAATCCCATTTCTTTGCTGCTCATTTATACTCATCTCCCTCTTGTGCTTTTTGGGTTTGTATTACTGGAAAAGATAATTGAGGAAGGAACAACCCGCTACTCCTGTTCTTGGTGAGAATCATCCAAAAGTCTCATTCTAAAATTTGATGATGGCAATTCATAGAATCTCATCCGAGGGTTTGGAAGATGCAGGAAGATATGAGAATCATTTGGGCCATACAATGTTACGGTGACTATGGTGTGACTTCCCATTGAGTGTATCCGGGATATGGTGGTGATTATGGTTCAGGCCTATTTGGCCATATTATCAGCTCGTTGAGTATCTCTAGAGCATGTTCATGTATATTCTTGTGATTACAATTAGGCTATATTGGTCATATTTAGGTATGATGATGTGGGTGTGGTGAACTGTTTTTATTAATGTTTTTCATGGATTATATGTCATCCATTTGTTAGTTTGGAATTATTTTATGAAATTATTTTCAAACTAATAATCTTTAATTGTTGTCATATATTTTATATATAGTGTGGTGTTACAGGTTTGGTTGGAGAGATTTAAGGATCAAGAATGCCGCATTGGGATACTGACTTGTCTACTGTTGTGTGTTGTGCTGATGTGGGGCTGGTGGGTCATTAATGTACCCATATGAGCCCATGATGTCGGGCTGGTGGGTTGCTGAACCAATATAATTACCCATGTGAGGCCAGTGGGTTGTATAATGAAAATAATATTCTAGAATAGTGAGCTTCTTTGAACTCATGAATGAGAGCTTGCGGGCCTTGAAATACGGAGTTGCTCTGTTTTAGAATATATGAAATTTTTTTACTAACTTGTGTTTGAAAATTATTTTTATTAACCTGTGTTTGTTTTTTTGCATATTGTATATTTTAGAGCACGCAGGTCTAACCATTTCATGTAAGAATTGTCCAAGCCTCGAAATCTTGAAACTGAAGGTTAAATAAAATCTCAGGTATGCTAAACCATATTACTTATGTAGATACCCAGATAGAAGAAGAAACATGGGTTGAAGGAGGTTCTAGGCTTTGTTTTACAGGTAGAATGACCCATGTGAAGGATAGGCAAACCAACGGTCCGAAGAATGTAATTTGTTTTATAAATGTCATGTGAATATGATGTAAACAAGGAAGAACACATTTGGAATGCTTTTGTATGTGAAATGCAGGACATGTGAATGTTTAAGTGTAGATTTTATAAGTGCAAAATTATATAGGTTTGTAAAAATTTTCTCGCGTCCCAGTTACAGATGAGTTTCGACCGAATTTTATTCAAAATTTGAAGTCTTATTTATAATTTAGATTTATTTAGGATGTCATAGGTGCATGAGCCCAACCCTAGGAGTCTATGCATGTTTTTAGTGTGATGATGTATATTTGGGATTCGAATTAGATTCTCTCAAGTCTTTAGTCTTTTGACACCTCAAGCAATTAGGTTTGTCCTAAGCGTCATCATTTCCTTTTAAATGATCAATCAAATTTGGCTAATCATAGTTATAAAAAAATTTATTCAATTAGGATCTATCTTTAATATCAAATATTTTAGATTATTATAATCTATCTTAGTTTTTAATAAGAGTTTATCTAAAAAATTTAAGTTTATCTTGCTTACGACATCTTGCCTAGTTTGCATAAAGGGAAAACCAAATGGCTCCAGCTAAAACAATCCTTACCCCATCAATGTTAAGATTATACGGCTCTAAGTAAAACTAGCTAGAGGATTATAACGCAATTCATCAAAAGCACATGCAAATTGTTAATCACATTATATCTCACACACTCTAACGAGGAATATTGTATGAAAGAAAACGATTTATTAGGCCACCAAAGGGAAGTTAAACCATGGACTAGACACCTTTCCACAAAGAAGATGGAGTACTTACCACTTCGTTTTTGTCGCTTCATATTTTAATGTTCTGACGTATCGGAAGCGCATGTTGAATATTGAGACCATCACCGAGAAGAAGAAGAGCTTACACTCTACTTATTGTCTTCACAATTTTCAGAGTAGCCGCAATAGCAAACAAGTCTTTCCAATGGGTTATTCATAGAAAACTCTTAAATATAGCTTAAAGCTTTAGATGTCTTGTCCTTCCTATGTTGGGAAGAAAAAAGGAAAAAGAGGTCGTGTCCTGATCGCAATTTTATTTATTTATTTATTTTTTCCAAAGCGTCCTGACCCCAATTATGCCGCTTCTACACTGCAATTTTCTTCCACCGATAAAAATTAATGCTGCAATTATTTCATTTTTGTAATGAAAACTTTAGTTAAAACTAAACGTTCAAAAACAATGATGATCAGTAAAATTTAATTATTATACTTTTAATAACCCAATTTTTATAATACTTAATCACACCATCATATCATAAACAATATTAAACATCACTAAACAACACTAAACAATATTAAAGTGTAGTAGAGATGAGGGGAAATAAATTGCTACATGGTGGTCCTATTCTTCTTCATTTACAAGCATGATCATCAGAAATCCATGAGAAAAAGTTTTCCAAAGTTTTGCATGTGCTAATCCCATTGCTCTGCTGCTCATTCGTCCTCATCTCCCTCTTGTGCTTTACGGGTGTATGTTGTTGGAGAAGAAAATTAAGGGGCAACCCTCTACACCCATTCTTGGTAAGAAATATCCAAAAGTCACATACCAGAATTTGATGAAGGCAACTAATGGATTCTCATCCAAGAGTTTGGTAGGTGCGGGAAGATTTGGGACAGTATATAATGGAGCACTTGAACAAGAAGGAACCATTGTTGCAATCATGGTGTTAAACCTTCAATTGCATGGAGCAGCTGATGTTGGATTTTGGACATATATATACAAGTATATAATTGTATCATATGCTATTAGTAAGGTTTGGGCCTAAATTAAATTGATCTATTAAAGTTAAAGTTAATGGGCCATTAATATTTAAGATAAATATATGGAGATACTATATATTTAAGATGAGTATGGATAAATATGTATAGATACCATTTTCGTAATCTCTAATTTATGATGGGTTAAATTGGAATTATGAAAGATAAGGATAAATACGGTTATACGAATAAATACGGTTATGGTCCCCGAATTCACACCATAGTTTTTCTTTTCTGGTATCCTATCATCCAGGAACTCTGGCTTTGAAGAACCGGTGTAGAATTTGGAAGATCAAAACCTAAAGAAGTGAAAAATCGTTTTGCTATTATGGATTCAGGTACACTTCCGTAATTAAATTTTATTTTCTTGATGATTTAATCTGAAGAAAGGTTTTGTTGATGATGGTTTTATCATCTGTATAATTTAATTAAAGTTAAAGTTTTATTCTACAGCTGAGACATTCTGTGCAGAATGCTAAGCCTTGAGAAACATCAAGCACCGCAATCTTGTGAGGATCATAACACCAAGTTCAAGCATAGACCATCGAGGCAATGACTTAAAAGCTTTGGTGTTTGAGTTTTTCTTAATGGGAGCTTGGAGTTTTGGCTATATATATCACACAACCCAGAACAAACATTAGCACATCTGAATTTAGTTCAAAGACTAAATGTGGCCATAGATGTCACTTCAGTACTAGATTATCTTCATATTCAGTGCCATGATTCAATCATTCATTGTGATGATGCAATTCATCAAAAGCACATGCGAAATATAAATCACATTATATCTCACACACTCCAACGAGGAATATTGTATGAAAGAAAACGATTTACTAGGCCACCAAATGGAAGTTAAACCATGGACTAGACACCTTTTCACAAAGAAGATGGAGTACTTGCCACTTCATTTTCGTCCATCGCTTCATATTTTAATCTTCTGACGTATTGGAAGCAGATGTTGAATATTGAGACCATCACCGAGGACGAATAGCTTAGACTCTACTTATTGTCTTCCCAATTTTCAGACTTGCCGCAATAGCAAACAAGTCTTTCCAATGGGTTATTGACAGAAGACTCTTAAATATAGCTTAAAGCCTTAGATTTCTTGTCCTCCCTATGTTGGAAAAACTAGGTCGTGTCCTGATTGCAATTTTATTTATTTATTTCCAAAGCATCCTGATCCCAATTAGGACGCTTCTACGCTGACAATTTTCTTCCACTGATAAAATTTAATGCTGCAATTATTTTATTTTTGTAATGAAAACTTTAGTTAAAATTACATGTTTAAAAACAATGTTGATCATTAAAATTTAATTATTATACTTTGATCACATAATTTTTGTAATACATAATCACACGATCAGATCATAAACAATATTAAACATCACTAAACAACATTGAAAAATAAAAATCAGATAACTGTTCCAGAGACTTGGCAGCTTCATTTGCAATGGAAGCAACTTGCTTGAATTGTACCTAGCGGATAATGAGTTAGAGGGAAAAAAGCCATATAGTCCTGGGAAATCCAACAAACTACTTACCTTGCAAATAGCAGGAAACAATTGTGACAGTAGCAGACCCAAAGGGCTTTTCACAATTTCTTCCTTGTCCATTTTTCTAGATATTTCTAACAATTTTCTAAATGGAACACTACCCATAGAAACTTCAAATTTGAAGAATTTAGGGATTCTTTTAGCAACAATAGCTTGACAGGCGAGATTCCAAGCTCATTAGGATCTTGTCCGAGCTTGGATGTTCTCAATCTACAAAGTAATTTCTTCCAAGGAAGCATTCCTGTGTCTCTTGCGATTGTAAAGAACCATCAAGAAAGACCTTTCACAAAACTGTCTGTCATGTCCCATTTACGATTTTCTCTGGGGGAACTAAAATCGTTTAAGTTCCTTAACTTGTCATTCCATATCCGCCAATTTCAAGAAGCTCCACACATTTGGCTCAAAACAAAAGTCTTACGTCTCAATCGACCAAGACATGGCTTTCACACCAAAACTTTGACACCCCGATTTCAGTTCACTTAAGAACTGGATTGAAAATGTCATGATCGAGTTTAGTTATGTCTAAAGTAGCTAGTCTACAAGAATTGATCAATAATATAGATTGAAGTAACCCGCTTGGTGTCAAGAGAATGGAAGACATCGCTTAATACACGTCAAAAACACATCAAATATAAATAAAAGTATAAAAGAAATAACTACGCTGATTTCAAGTATGTAAAGTGTTTATCTGTCCTCCCACGAAAGCAGACTCAGAATCACAATACCTATATATATAATAGAAAAAATGTCAATAACGAGTGTTATTAGTCAAGAAATAACTAATTGTCAAACTGACAGAGGAGAGTTGATTTCTTGTTAAATGAAAACATTTGTATGCCCTTCACAGAATCTCTCATAGCGGCGTTTGTTAGGAGCCGTCGACCTCTCGCGACAACGTCTCCTTTCTTACTCATCTCATGCTTCGTTAACTTTAAAAACTATCCCTTACGCAAGAACATTAATTTCTTTTCTTTCAGCCCTCTACATCATCCGTATTACTCCTAGCCCTGAGTACAGAGGCAAAGTACTCTCAGATATGTCCTACATTGCAGTACCCATAAACCTCAAATTTTCTCTGGGTTTGAGGAACTCAAAGGTGAAGTTGTCAAAATCCCTCGGGAATGGAATAGATGCTCACGAAATCCATAGCCCGCTTTGAAAAACATGTGCCCTATCTCCAGATGCAGTTGTCAATTTTCCCCTATCTGACATCTCACTTGATAACTCGAGAAAATTATATATAGGCTTGGGAAGAGATTTATATAATAGGCCCGAAGGCAACTTGCGGTGGATCTTATTTTTGAAATTAGACTCAAGGGGTCTCAACCTCGAGGGTTATTAATCATGAATGTAAAATGTGTCCAAATAGCCCATGTTAAGTGGGGTTTGATAAAATAACCACTTAACATGTCATGCGATCTATAAATCAAATTAGCAATAGAGTGTAGTGATAAAAAGTGACAAGAGCCCTAAAGGACTTGTGGTCCAAGCTCCTAGCATGTCGTCTCATCTACATCGAGTTCAGACTCCAAAACCTACATGGAAACCCACTACTAAGTAAAATACTGAGATCTCTACATGATGCCTGCTCATGATGTGTGCTCCCATTATTAATACATCCTAATAAAGAAAACAAAGCTAAATAAACCTACAAATAAACATCAAACAAGCAAATCGAGACATAATAAAAGAAATAACTAATAAATAAATAAATACACTCATGAATAAATAGATAAATAATAAATACATGAAAATAAATAATGCTCTAATCATAAAATAATAACATATTCATATTATATAAATAAATGGCTAAACACAAGTAAATATCAAATGTATTCTTGTTAGTAAACATATAAACAATTAAATAAATAAATATATAATCATTCTATAAATGAATAATAAATAATTAGTTAATATTGATTAATAATGAATAATAATATCATAATTATCCAACACGGAATATGAAGTTAGATACAAATAAATAATAACATACACGAATGAACAAATAGATAAATAAATATATATAATTTAGTAAACATAAATACGACTAATATTAATAAGTAAATATATAAATAATAATAATAAACAATCATGTAAATAATCATCATATGTGATAAACATATAAGTAAAAATAAATAAATATTAATGAATGGATAAAAAAATAAAAACACTCATAACATGAAAATATGCTAACTAAGATGAATATACATCTAAACTAATGTAGGGGTTCTTGAATAACCAAAAATGGTCACATCAACTTGGTGAGTCAACCGAGTCGACTCAGCCGAGTCAAGCAACAGTGCTGATTGGGCTGGTGGACATGAACGCGTGAATAGGACTCGGGGTGGTAGATGCAAACACTAGTATACGGGTCTGACTAGGTGGGTAGTGCCTGTCGCTGGAAAATGCTAGCAGCGGTGTGATTGGGGTCATTGCCGGTCAGGATCAATAGCCCATGCAACGAGAAACATGATGGTAGTGGCGATCGGCGGAGTCTGACCATTGGCTTGCCAGAAAATAGTCGAAAAGTGGATAGAATTGCCACGCGTGTGGTAGCATGGCTAGTGGCGATTGCGGCCATGGCGGTGGACATGGGTAGTCTCAAAATAAAGATCTCGGCAAGATGAAGTTGTATGGGTGGTCGAATAGGCCGGAGGTGGCTCGCTGGTGCCGAAAAAATGGCTTGAACGGCGACTGCGGTAGTAGAAACCGACTACAAAAACACCATCACCAGCGGTGACTGCGATGATGCCAGTGGTTGTGAGAGGTATGCATAGAAAGCCGGCCGTGAGGCAGTCATGGGGGTGCTAGTCTGGTGGTCGGAGGCTAGGCGAAAACTTGCCGGCGACGAGCTGAACTGGAAGCAACACTAGGGGTGTAAAACTCCAAAAATAAATGGCAATCTCTGAAAAATAATTGGGTGAAGCTAGGGCTAACATGGATGGCTTTGATCTTGCCACGTGGCACGACCGGAATGTCCGACAACTAGTAGCCTAGTAGGGCCCACCTATGCAATATACATGTGGATGGAAAGCTCTAATCAAGACTGTCCAAAGTCATAACTGACTCGAGTCCTAAAAGTAACTCTATAGTCCGGAATTGAGGCAAGAAGGCTAAATGGGCCTCGAAACCATAAATTCATTCGGGTGAAAATCTACGACTCAATCAAGCTGGGCCCTCAAGGGCAATCCGATAGTCTTAAATTCTTAAGATGCATATAAATATAATACTTTGAAAATCCCAAACGGATACTAAATGTTGCAATAGCATAAATCTAGGCCTAAAACCCTAGCTAACACATAAAAATCGGGTTTATACCTCGCTGATAACTAATGCACTGTTATGGCCTAACTGAACCTGTCATCTACATGTCAGGCATACTCAACCACCATAACATGCTCGTACGACCATATACCGATGGTCTAAAAACTAACCTAGCACGAGCTCACTCGAACTGACTCGAGACTGGCCCAAAACAAGCAAAACTACGAGCGGGTAAAACCCTAACCCGAAGTTGGGTTTTATAGGCATCTCATCAAAAGTAGAAGATTTGGCCAATCAAATTATAACCAAAAAAAGATTATTTAATTAAGATTTATCATTTAAGTTAGAATATATCAGAATGTATATCTAATATATTAGATTATCAAAATTTATCTTATTATTTAACAATATTTTATCTATAAAATTAAAGTCTATCTCGCTTACACATCTTGCCTAGTTTGCATAAAGGGAAAACCAAATGGCTCAAGCTAAAACAATCCTTACACGACGAATGTTAAGATTATACAGCTCTAAGTAAAACTAGCTAGAGGATTATAATGCAATTCATCAAAAGCACATGCGAAATATAAATCACATTATATCTCACACACTCCAACGAGGAATATTGAATGAAAGTAAACGATTTATTAGGCCACCGAAGGGAAGTTAAACCATGGACTAGACACCTTTTCACAAAGAAGATGGAGTACTTACCACTTCGTTTTTGTCCATCTCTTCATATTTTAATCTTCTGACGTATCGGAAGCAGATGTTGAAATGGACCATCTCCGAGAACAATAAGAGCTTAGACTCTACTTATAGTCATCCCAATTTTCAGAGTAGCCGCAATAGCAAACAAGTGTTTCCAATGTGTTATTGACAGAAGACTGTTAAATATAGCTTAAAGCCTTCGATGTCTTGTCCTCCCTATGTTGGCAAAAATAAAGGAAATAAAAAAAGAAAAATAGGACGTGTCCATATCGCAATTTTATTTATTTATTTACTTATTTTCCAAAGCGTCCTGATCCCAATTATACGGCTTCTACGTTGACAATTTTCTTCCATCGATAAAAATTAATGCTGCAATTATTTCATTTTTGTAATGAACACTTTAGTTAAAACTAAACCGTTAAAAACAAGGTTGATCATTAAAACTTAATTATTATACTTTTTATCACCCAACTATAAAATTAAAAAGGATTAGAGCACCTTATAGTGGAAAACTCCAATAATAAATAATAATTGTTTGACATCAAGCTTTTTTCCACAACGGTGATTAGAGACATAATAGATATAATTCTATCATCAAAAATTTAAAAGTACTAATTCTATCATCAAACTCTCTCTTTGGAACAATACCCAATTCTGTTTACAACATTTCCTCTTTGACAACTTTTTATCTTAACAATAATCAACTCCAAGGAAACCTTCCCATGAACATGGGACTGGCTCTGCCTAATGTTTAATTTTTTGCTGTTGCAAACAACAGCCATGTAGGATCCGTTCCAATGTCTTTCTCCAATGCTTCAGGACTGCAAGTATCCAAATCAGTAACAATTGGTTAAGTGGCAAAGTCCTCCCAAATATAGGGAACTTGAGATATCTCACAAAGTTGCGGCTAGGGGAGAGTCAACTTAGAAATGATGACCATTTATATTTTCTGGATTCGTTGGCAAATTGCTCTGAGTTAGCTTACCTGTGTTCATATGAAAACTCTTTCACTGCACGGGTGTCATCCATTTCCAATCTTACTTCAAAATTAGTAATTCTGGACTTCTCAACAAACAGATTATATGGCAACCTGCCCCCAAATATTGGCAATTTGGTGGGATTACAAGCTCTCAGTATACAAAATAACTCTTTGACAGGTAATATTCCACCAAGTATTGGGATGCTTTCTGAACTGATATTACTTAGCTTGTCTGAGAATAATCTTCATGGAAAAATTCCACCTTCCATTTGCAGTGGAAGCAACTTGCTTGAATTGTACCTAATAACTGATAACAAGTTAGAGGGTAAAATGCCATCTATTATAGGGAAACGCAACAAACTACTTGCCTTGCAAATAGCAGGAAATAACCTTAACGGTAGCATACCCAAAGGGCTTTTCACAATTTCTTCCTTGTCCATTTTTCTAGATATTTCTAACAATTTTCTAAATGGAACACTACCCATAGAAACTTCAAATTTGAAGAATTTAGGGATTCTTTCTCTTAGCAATAATAGCTTGACAGGCGAGATTCCTAGCTCATTAGGATCTTGTCCGAGCTTGGATGTTCTCTAACTACAAAGTAATTTCTTCCAAGGAAGCATTCCTGTGTCTCTTGCGATTGTAAAAAACCATCAAGAAAGACCTTTCACAAAACAATCTCTCATGTCCCATTTACGATTTTCTAGGGGAACTAAAATCGTTTAAGTTCCTTAACTTGTCATTCAATAACCTCAAGGAAGTGTTCCTGATAAGGGAGTCTTTCAAAATGAAAGTGGAGTAGACTTAAGGGGCAATAAATTGCTATGTGGTGGTCCTATTCTTCTTCTTTTACAAGCATGTTCATCAGAAATCTATGAGAAAAAGTGGTCCAAAGATTTGCATGTGATAATCCCATTGCTCTGCTGCTCGTTCGTACTCATCTCCCTCTTGCGGTTTACGCGTGTATGTTGTTGGAGAAGAAAATTAAGGAAGGGGCAACCCTCTACACCATTCTTGGTGAGAAATATCCAGAAGTCACATTCGAGAATTTCATGAAGGCAACTAATAGATTCTCATCCGAGAGTTTGGTAGGTGTCACGGGCTGCTCTCTATGGGACAAAATTTTTCGCCCCAACAGCAAACCGCGCGGCGTGTTTCGCTCCCGAAACACCAGCCTCCCTTCAAGTACGCAACAGAAACCCCACTACACGTGTAGCGGGACGATCTCTACAAGAGACCCGAAGCCACTCCCCTGAGTTCCTGCAATTCACGATGCACGCCGAACACGAATACCAGCACCCAAATTGCCCAGTGCACGATATCGTTCGGTACCGATAGACAATTCTCAAAACATCCACAATAGCAAACCAAGTAAGTAGTATGAAGCGACTCTGATCGATCACCCAATATCGATCCTTGACACCAATCCCCTGATCGGTATCGCAGCAAGTTCCCGGAATCAAAGAACGCCGCTAGTACCCAAAATCAGACGCCAACACCACAATTACGGAACCCCTGTTCCAACCTTGAATTAAACACAAAACAAGGATACAGCAATCACCCCTATGATCGCTTACACCATGGACATGCAAACCCCACGGTGTTCAACTCTTCCCCTGAAGAGTAGCGAGAACTAGAGCACCCACACTCACATTCGTCCTCACAAATCACAACCCCGAGCAGCCACCCACGACCTACTCGTTTACATGCAAAACCCTCAACCAAGTAATGCAAACTAGGTTATGAGAAGAACCACGTCGTACCTCCAATCACAGCACCACGACCAGCAACCCTATGCTGTCGAACTCGTGAAGAATCAACTCCCGGAATTGATCTGCAGCACTCCACGACTTTGCTTGATGAGGTTTCTTTCTTCTCCACAAGAAAGACCACGACGCTCCACCAAGACCCTTCTCAGCAGTTCTTCCTTTTTTTCCTTCACGTTGGCTTCCTCCTTATATAGGAGTCTCCACGTTGTTGCAAATCTTCCAAGATAAACTACAATCTGAGCATAATCTTTTCCCAAAAGATTATCTCCAAGATCTCCCACGAACCTGGACTCCCTTGACGTCTCAATTCGATCCAGCCCTGGGCGTGCTTATCTCCAATTCAGTTGCAATCTTATCTCCAAGATTCCGATCAAGATCCATCTCTATCTCTATCGGCAAACAAAGTCCAGCGCTGGTAGTTAGTTACAACCACCACACGTCCAGCCCCCTGGCTCGACCCAAGTCTTCGGCTCGACCAACCAGCAACCTCGTGCACGTCCCAGACGCACCACCGATAACCCCTGCTACCGATAAGCCTCTAGTACCGATCAACTCATCCATCGATCATGCTGGTGCAGCCAGACCCTCGCTACCGATCACGACTCGATCACCGCTCGCTAGCCAAGTCTCGGTCACGTAGCGTGATACCGCAACTTGCTACCGCTATCTGCTCGCTACTCGAGTCGCACCGCAACCTCGCTATGTGTCGGTCATGGCTCGATCAAAACCCCGCTAGCGCCCCACACTCGCGCACGCTGCAGCGATGTCTCGGCAACGCTCGATCACGCCAACGCCTCGCTCGCGCCAATGCTCGAGCACGCTGCACCGATGTCTCGACAGCGCTCGAACATCCTCGTTCACCCGGCACGCTAGTGATCGCACCCCAGCATCGAACCAGCGCACTCCCGGCACTCCGTGATCCGCACGCAGCGATCAACCTCGAGTCCTCGCGCCCTGTTCTCGGCACCAATGCTCGATCATGATCCGATGCCCAAGTGCTCGGTCACCAGCACTCGTTTCGATCATCTTGAGGTTTATTTGGTCTCCGACCTGACTCATGCTCGGCACTTCGTTACCTGCAACTGTAACACCGTGTTAGCCTCAACCAGTTGTTTCACCACTCGAATAGCCCCATGCTACTCGTGTCGGACCCGGCATGCATGGGAACAACTGCCCAATCCCGCGCACCCGGCACGTCCTCAGACTAAGGCTGTAACAGTAGGCGTGGGAAGATTTGGGATAGTGTATAAAGGAGCACTTGAACACGAAGGAACCGTTGTTGCAATCAAGGTGTTAAACCATCATTTGCATAGAGCAGCTAAGACATTCAGTGCAGAATGCAATGCCTTGAGCAACATCAAGCTCCACAATCTGTTGAACATCATAATATCAAGTTCAAGCATAGACCAAGAATGGGTGTTGGTGTTTATTCCTAATGGAAGCTTGGAGTTTTGGCTATATAAATCACACAACCCAGAGCAAACATTAGAACATTTGAATTTAGTTCAAAGACTAAATGTGGCCATTAATGTAGCTTCAGCACTGGATTATCTTCATAATCAGTGCCATGATTCAATCATTCATTGTGACTTGAAGCCAAGCAATATTTTTCTTGACGATGAAATGGTAGCCGGTGTTGGAGATTTTGGATTGGCTAAGTTTATCAATATAGATTCATGCAATCCATCCAAAGGAGGAAGTAGCTCTGTGGCAATTATGGGAACCATTGGGTAATCATATTTCTTCTAATCAAAACTTTTTCTTTTTTCTATTTCCCTTCCAACTTGGTTGGTATTAATAGTAAGATGGTTAACATGCAGAATATGGCATAGGAGGTGAGATATCCACAAGTGGAGATGTATATAGTTATGGAGTTGTCTCCTTGAGTTGTTTACGGGAAAGAGGCCAACTGGTGAGGTTTCACTGAAAGGATTAAGCATCCATGAATATGTGAAGCTTGTGGATCCTAAAATCTTTCCGGATGAGGTTCACAACCATGGGCTTGGTTAGTGACGATTGCTCAACTTGGAATAGCTTGCACAATGATGTCACCCAACGAACGTCCAACAATCAATTTTGCGCTCAAAGATGTTCATGCAGCTCGAAGGTCCTTTCTTCGTTACAATAACTTAATTTGATTAAACAAACAAACAGTTGGTCGCGTGGTGCTCAGTGATTTATTATGCTCTTTCATTAGGCTGTATTTACAATTTTTTATGTCATCATTCCAGTATAAGTTGCAGCTTCATTCGAATTTAATTGATACATGATTTTCTTATAAGAAGCCCGTGTCAAAACTGTCTCTTGGCTTTGACACACTGCTCTGTCACGGGGTGACATGACAAAGCCCGTCACTATTTCGTCATGGTTTTGTGCATATGGTCGGGACAAATTTCCCTTGACAAGTTGAGGGTAGACCTCCTTATTTTGTTTCACAATGTTCCTCATCTTTCTTCTCTTCCATGATCATCTTCTTCCAACAAGTGCAGAAATATCTCCTCCCGGATGCAACCAAGTGTTATTATGATAAACCAAGACTATGTACAAGTGATTGAGATTATTTATGTAAAAATTTAAGTGGTGGAACCGAAAGAAGTCATTGGTTGGTTGGTGAGACTGGATGACCATGTAACTTGTTTCTTTCTACTTAGCCTCCACTCTTTCTTAGAATTCATCAGGAACAATAGAATGCCGTTGGACTCCTGCCAAATTTTATGGTAAGGCTTCATTTTTGAACTTGTTGAAGCAGCCAAGCCTACAAGACATTCTTGATTCCCATAAAGCATCCCGTATTTGTTTGACTTCATGTTAGGCTATTTCCAACACTGTCAAACTAAAGATTGTGCCTTGAATTAGGGGTGCCCAAAATTACGGATGTCCACATCCGCATCCACATCTGTGTCCATATATAAATTACAGATTGTTTGCACGGACAACAGACACTTTTGCAGACACTAAAATAGTGTCTATAAAAAATATAGACACTTGCAGACATATTCACGGACGTCCGCAAGTTTACCTTGCTGTAACAACTTAGAGGATAGCATACCTTCTAGTATAGGGAGATGCAACAAACTACTTGCTACCCAAAGGGCATTTCACAATTTATGTACATTTTTCTAGATATTTCTGACAATTTTCTTAATGGAACCTTACCCGTAGAAATTTCAAATTTGAAGAATTTTGGGATTCTTTTGCTAGCAAAAATAGATTGACAGGCGAGATTACTAGCTTCTATGAGCTTGGAGAGTCTCTCCAGAAAGTAAAAATTATTTCTCGGGGAACTAAAATTGTTGGAGCTCCTTAACTTGTGATTCAATAACCTCAAGGGAAATGTTCCTGATAAGGGAGTCTTTCAAAATGAAAGTGGACTTGACTTAAGGGGCAATAAATTGCTATGCGGTGGTCATGTTCTTCTTCATTTACAAGCATGTTCAACAGAAATCCATGAGAAAAAGAGGTCCAAAGTTTTGCATGTGATCATTCCATTGCTCTGCTGCTCATTCATCCTCATCTCCCTATTGTGCTTTACGGGTGTATGTTATTGGAGAAGAAAATTAAGGAAGGAGCAACCCTCTACACCCAATCTTGGTGAGAAATATCCAAAATTCACATACCAGAATTTGATCAAGGCAACTAATGGATTCTCATCCGAGAGTTTGGTAGGTGTGAGAAGATATGGTTTAGTCTATAAAGGAGCACTTGAACAAGAAGGAACCTCTGTTGCGATCAAGGTGTTAAACGTTCAATAGCATGGTGCGGCTAAAACATTCAATGCAGAATGCAAAGCCTCGAGAAATATCAAGCATCGCAATCTTGTAAAGATCACAACATTCTGTTCAAGTATAGACCATCAAGGCAATGACTTCAAAGCTTTTTTGTTTGAATTTATACCTAATGGGAGCTTGGAGACTTGGGTTCATAAATCCCACAACATAGAGCAAGCATCTGAACATCTGAATCTAGTTCAAAGACTAAATGTGGCCATTGATGTTGCTTCGGCATTGGTTTATCTCCACAATCAGTGTCATGGTTCAATCATTTATTGTGACATGAAGCCGAGCAATATTCTTCTAGATGATGAAATGGTAACACATGTTGGTGATTTTGGATTGGCTAAGTTTGCCAAGGAAGATTCAACCAATCTATACCAAAGTGGAAGTAGCTCAATGGCAATCAAGGGAACCATTGGGTATAGGGTTGCTAAATGAGCGAGCGAGCCAAGCTCACCTTGTGCTTGAACTCAACTCAAATAGCTCGAAGTTCGTTCAAACTCGACTTGAGATCGAACGAGTTTCAAGCATATATGATTGAAATCGACTTAAATATTTTTGATATTGTTCGAGCTCGACTCGAGCTCGAATACACTTAAGCTGTTAAATTTTATGGAGCTTGAAACAAGATCATTTGGGAGCTCGAAACCATCTTGCTTGGGAGCTCGAAAACAGTTTGTTTATGAGCTCTAAACCGGCTCGTTCATAAGCTCAAAAGTAGGTCATTTTGGAGAAAAATATATAGCTATAGAGATTAAAAATTAACAAAATAGTCTATCAACAAAATAGTCTATCATACTCAGAATACACTCATCACCCATCAAACAATCAACAATTCTTATCACAATAAAAATGTCCCTAGCTCTTCTTATTCACATCGATTTTATTATGTTTTTCTAGATTACGTTGTAGTCGGCAATTGGCAACAACTAGGATTTCGTTACGCATATCGAAGCTCAAATTCGGTACTCGGCAGTGCCTGAAGTTCGTTAGGTTCAACTGGATGAGTTCGGCGGAAGATCCGGCGAATTCCTATGAATCTGGTTTTTTAGCGACTTTCTGGCGGTTTTTTAGTAGCTGTTGCCGGTGGCGGCTACCAGTGGGATGGCAGTGGTATGGGGTATCGTTGGCATCGGCTTAGCAACCCTGACTCATCTACGACATCGACAAAGTTGGCAGAGGTGGTAGCTCACCGAAAAAAGGCAAAACAGGGGCAGTTGGTGGTGGGATGATGAGATCCGACCGAGATGGGCGACGTTGGGCTCTGCTCTGGTTGGGGAAGGTCACAGGAGGATATGTCACATCGAGGTGGCGAGTGGATGGTAGCAACGACAGTCGTCGGTAGCGGGATAGGTGAAGGGAGCGCGACGCGATCGTGGCGGCTTAGTCAAGTCATGGAGGCTGGGTGACGGCCAGATGGCAGGGAGAATGGTCGGTGATGTTCTAGTGGTGACCAGCGGCAATCAGTGGCGTCGATCAGTAGTGGTGTGGCAGCTAGAGGGGCATTGGCAATGGAGAAGGAGGGTGGTGTTGAGGGTTTGGGGAAACGTCCGGGGGGTTGGGGGCCAAGAAATGACTGTGTGGCAATATCGTAAATAAAAGTTGACTTTACTACGACTCAAGACAAAAATAATAACTAACTCATAATAAATCCTAAAAAAACCAAAAAAATAGGAAAAATCCCATAAAATATAATACACATCATAACACCACAATGACATGCTCTATAACTAATAACCCAACCAAACTGCCCTATAACGCGTCCTAATGTGTTATTCGGCCTAAAAACAATTTCACGATCAAATACATAAAAAAACATATTGCATACTTTCATATACTTTGATAACTCATTTTTCATTATCTTTCGGATGTTATCATCATTTACTTAGGTACACTTGACCCTCATTGCTCATAATTCTCTGACTGGTTCGCTAATATAAAACTCTAACTTGAGTCACAGGTTTTACACAGGCTTATTAATGAATGCTAGATCATGTAGGAACCTAATTATATGTATGATATTTTTATATATGTATTTTTATCTCAATGAACTGTAAATCTCTAACCTATCTTATCCATGTTTTTGGCGGTCCGTCTCTTATATAAGCCATAGTATGTATAATTTGTTAACCTAACGATTTTAGTTAATTAAGCCATGATAAAAAATTAAATTATTGTGGGAGAGATTTTCTGTAGGTAGCAAACTCATGTTAATTAAAATTGGTTTTTGTTCTTTTATTATAGTATAATTATTTTTTAGAATTTATATTAATAGTTAATAATAAGATTTATCTACGATTTTAAATGTGTTTTGAGTGGGTAAGTGATATTATATACATTATTATATTATATTATCGAGTCAAATTCGAGTCGATTTCGAGTCGAGTTCGAGTTATAACCGAGTTGAGTTGAGTTGAACACTCCTTTGCTCAAACTAGACTCATAGGATTCGAGTTCGAATTAAGTTCGAGCTCGAGCATTTAAATATCGAGTTTTGAGTTGAGTTGAGTTGAGCTGAATGCCAAATACCAACGAGCTGGCTCGTTCAATTAGCAGCCTTAATTAGGTATGTTCCTCTCGGTAATCATGTTTTATCTTCTCCATATTTTTTCTTTTTTCCATCCATCTTGTTAATTGGTATTAATAATTAGATGGTATTAACAAACAGATTCTATGGCAACCTGCCCCAAATTTATGCAATTTGGTGGGATTACAATTCCTCAGTATACAAGGTAAATTTTTCACAGGTAATATTCCAACAAGTATTGGGATGCTTTCTGAACCGGAAGCCCTTAGCTTGTCTATGAATAATCTTCATGGAGGAATTCCACCTTCCGTTGCTGCTAATAAAAAGAATCTTTACTTGTCCTGGAGCAACTTAGAGGGTAGCATACCATCTTGCATAGGAAAGTGCAACAAACTACTTCGATTGCAACTATCGCGGAACAAACGTAATGGTAGCATACCAAAAGAGCTTTTCACAGTTTCTTCTTTGTCAGTTTTTTTAGGTTTGTCTGACAATAAATTGCTATGTGGTGATCCTATTCTTCTTCATTGACAAGCATGTTCAACAGAAATCCATGAGAAAAAGAGGTCCAAAGTTTTGCATGTGATAATTCCATTGCTCTGCTGCTCATTCATCCTCATCTCCCTCTTGTGCTTTAAGGGTGTATGTTATTGGAGAAGAAAATTAAGGAACAACCCTCTACACCCAATCTTGGTGAGAAATGTGTTGGGTTTATCCCACATCGGTCATGGATGATGTTGGTGAGTTGTATATAGGCTAATGGGAAAGCATTATTCCTTGAGCTAGATTTTGGATTCAGAGAGACCCGTGACACCTATTGCAACTCCCTTTTGGGGGTCGAAAGGGCCCGACAGTGGTTTTAGAGCTTGGTTGGGGGCCCGAAGAGCCCAAGAAGAGGTATCAGAGTCAAGTTTGAGCGGGGTTTTGCCTACACCAATGTCTCCTTGCTTTAGTAGTAGGAAGTCTTATGTATGCTCAAGTATGTACGCGTCCAGATATTGCGTATATTGTTGGAATGTTGGGCAGATATTTAAGTAATCCAGGATTGGATCACTGGATAGCAGCCAAAAGAGTCATAAGGTATCTTCAGAGAACAAAACATTACATGCTTACCTATCGGAAGTCAGATCAACTTGAGATCATTGGGTATTCTGATTCTGATTTTGGTGGATGTCAAACTATGTCTACCTGCTTGCTGGAGGAGCTATTTCTTGGAAGAGTGCTAAGCAGACACTCATAGCTTCTTCCACCATGGCAGTTGAATTCATAGCTTGTTATGAGGCATCCAATCATGGAATATGGTTGCGGAATTTTGTCACAGGGCTGCGCATTATTGATAATATTGAAAGACTACTTAAGTTATTTTGTGACAATCAGTTTACAGTATCATATTCAAATAACAACAGGAGCTCATCTAAATCAAAATATATAGAGATCAAGTTCCTTGTTGTGAAAGAAAGAGTTTAGAGTGATAAAGTTTCGGTAAAGTCTCTATAGAGTATATTGGGACAAACTCTATAGTTGTGGATCCACTTACTAAAAGTTTACCGCCCAAAGTCTTTCATGAGTATGTTGCTCATCTGGGTGTTGTATCATTTGATGATATGTTACTTTAGTGGGAGTTTGTTTTGTTGAGGTATTTGGTTTATGTTTCACTTTATTTTGGTGATCTTATAAGGTTGGACCAATTGAAAATAGGCATGTTCAGATCAAATTACATGTAATTTTCATGCTACACATCCATACTTGATCTATGTCATTTAATTATGTTGATGTATGTGACCATGGATGGGTTTAGTTACGATAAATGTAACGAAAATCGCCTTGATCCTATATTAACATTAATTAATGGACGAGATTGTTATTTTGGAAGAATAGCGTATGTTATTTTGGAGCTCATACGGTAATATACAATTATCTTTATATATATAGTCCAAGTGGAAGATTGTTGGATTTTGGACGTATATATACAAGTATATAATTGTATCATATGCTATTAATAAGGTTTGGGCCTAAATTAAATTGATCTATTAAAGTTAAGGTTAATGGGCCATTAATATTTAAGATAAATATGTGGAGATACCATATATTTAAGATGAGTATGGATAAATATGTGTAGATACCGTTTTCGTAATCTCTAATTTATGATGGGTTAAATTGGAATTATGAAAGATAAGGATAAATACGGTTATACGAATAAATACGGTTATGGTCCCCGAATTCGCACCGTTGTTTTTCTTTTCTGGTATCCCATCATCCAAGAACTCTGGCTTTGGAGAACCGGTGTAGAATTTGGAAGATCAAACCAAAAGAAATCAAAGAATTGCTTTACTATTATGGATACAAGTACGCTTCCGTTATTAAATTTATTTTCTTGATGATTTGATATGAAGAAGGTTTTATTGATGATGGTTTTATCATCTATATAATTTAGGTTAAAGTTTAAAGTATTTGTTGATTCAACAATTGGTATGAGAGCTTCTTCATATTAAATCATTGAGAATTAATTGATTTATGTTTATTTTATTTTTGGAATGAGTCAATCATTCAATACTTGTTTGTATGGGAAAATTTTATGGTTCGAATTTACAAGTATTCCCTTATTCACCAAAATTGACATGGTTTACAACCAATCTTCTTCAACTTATTTAGAATACCCTAAATTTTGGATGGTAAATATGGTGATTATGTATTTTACTTTGCCCAAATTTTGCACTGTCAATATCAGTTTATGGAATATTTTTCCCAAATCAAGGTCCTTTTTTGGTAAAATATCAAATGAGGACAATAAAGTTACAAAAGGTTATAATTTCAGAAATTTCCAAATAAAGATATTTTTATAACCTTTTTCAGTTTTAAGTTTTTGGGATTATTAAATTCAAATTATTGTTCAGTTACAATTAATATTTTAAAATTTATTAAGGACTACAATATGCTGCCAAAGTAGCCTGTTTTGTAGAAATTAATTTATTTTAAAATATTAAGACAGTTGTGGGTATATGATTCATGTGAATATTAATCGGCCCAAAGGAAGGTTAATATTTTCTAGAATTATATATTCATTTGCGGTAATAAATATGGGATAATTATCAAGTTTCCATGTGGATAATAAATCGGCCCAAAGGAAGGTTTATTATTTGACAGGATTTATTGTCCATATTTGATTATTGCACTGAGACAACATACACCGAACTTTCTCTAGCAAAGTTCAATTCATTCGCTTTGCCACCCCATTCTATTGTGGTGCATTTCTGACAGTGAAGTGTCTGACAATACCTTCATCTTCACAGACCTTTTGAAATGGATCATTTTTGAATTCTCCACCATTGTTTGTACGAAGACATTTGACTCTTCTGCCTGTTTGAGTCTCCACCATCTTTTTCCATTTCAGGAAAATTCTCCACCATCTTTTTCCATTTTAGGAAAATTCCCACCACTTCATCCTTCGTCTTCATCGTATATACCCAAACTCTCCGGGAAAAATCATTAGCAAGGGAAACATAATAGTGTTTACCTCCCTATGAAGTTGTCTTGGAAGGCCCCCACACATCTGAGTGAACATAATCCAAAATACCTTTAGTATCATGGATTGCTGTTCCAAATTTCACCCTTGTTTTCTTCCCTTTGATACAGTGCTCTCAAAAATCTATTTTGCAAGCCCGAGCTCCTTTTAATAATCCTTGATTTATCAATAGTTTCAAAGATTTTTCTCCAGCATGCCCCAAGCACATATGCCATAACCTGGTTGCTTCTGACTCCTGATCATCAGTAGGAGTTGTTGTCCCTCCTGCTTCCCCAACAATTGTACTACCCATAAAGTAATACACATTATTTCTTCTTCGGATCCCCTTCATTATCACAAGTGCACCAGAGATGATCCTCATTATCCCATCTTTCAGCCTTACTTCGAAACCTTTTGACTCTAAGGTTCCCACAGAGATGAGATTCTTCATCAAATCTGGCACATAATGAACACCAGTTAAGATTTTGGTTGATCCATCATGATTTCTCAAGTGAATTGAACAAACTCCATATGTGACAAGAGGGGCATTATTTGCTGTGTAGACAACTCCACCCTTTAGTTCTTTAAAATCAAAGAACCATTCTCGATTGGGCGTCATATGATGGCTACAAGCAGAATCTAGCAACCATGCACTAGAATTGCTAGTTGATGCAGCAATTGAAAGGTCTGAGTCTGCATCATCACACTCAGCAACATTTGCTACAACTTTTTCCTTATCAGATTTGCCTTTATTTTTCAGCTTGGGACAATCTTTCTTCCAATGCCCTTTTTCTCAACAAAAGGCACATTCATCTTTACTTGGTCTGGACTTTGACTTCGACCTTCCCTTTCTTCCTTTGTTTTGACTCTGCGATCGGCCTCTATCGAGAACAAGAGTTTCTGCTTCTGCACTTGTATTTTCTTGTTTTTCTTTCTTTCTTAATTCATAACTATACAAGGCAGCAGTTACTTCACTAAGAGACACAGCAGCCTTCCCATGAAGTAGAGTAGTTTCAAGAAACTCAAATTCATGAGGAAGTGATCCCAACAATATCAGAGCCAAATCTTCATCTTCAAAAGTCACGTTCATATTCACCAGATCAGTTACTAGCTAATTGAAGCTAGTAATATGATCATTCTGAGAAGTACCAGGAACATAATTGAAGCGGAACAATTTCTTTTTCATATAGAGCTTGTTCTAACTGCTTTTCTTCAAGAATTTCTCCTCCAGTGCCTTCCACAATTTACTTGCAGAAGTTTCTGTAGAAAATGCATACCTCGCTCTCTAGAAAGACACGTTCGAATGGTACCACATGCCAACCTATTTATTGTCTTCCAATCTTTCTCCTCAACATCATCCGATTTCTCTTCTTCAATGGCAATGTCTAGACCCTGTTGAAAGAGGGCATCCAGAACCTCACTTTGCCACATGACGAAATGACCGGTACCATAAAAAATCTCCACTGCAAATCTTGCATTTGTCACAGTAGTTCTTGCCAAAATTGAAGATGAAGCTGTGACCTTTGATGTAGATTCTTCTGTGTTGTCTGCCATTTCTGCTACAAAGTCTATTTAATAGCTATTAATGCGGAATACCAACTAGCCCAAGGAAAATTTTTCTGATGTGGAAGATCAGCGTAAGCCGCAACCACAGAGCATACTAAAATAAACCAAGAGCTCAAAATGCCAACTGGCCCAAGGAAATTTTTTCTGATGTGGGAGATCAGCGTAAGCCGCAACCACAGAGCATACTAAAATAAACCAATTATTGTGAAAACCAAGTAATTTTCACCAAAGATAACTAGTTCACTTTGAGAACTATTACCTAGATGACTAGCGTGAAAACTATTGTACTAAAAATTACCTCAAGATAAAATTCCCAAGAAAGTGTGGTGGGACACACGGTTCACTTAAAAACCAACTCCTAGACAGAATTTTATCAAGTAATTTAAATAGCATAATTATTAACAACAACTATACCCGACAATAGCTATTAAATAGACATAAAAGGAACAAAAAGAACACCAGAATTTAACGAGGCTTACGTCCTCGGACACTACAAAAATAATATTTCAATAATCAAAGAAATATTACAAAAGAGAGAAAGAAACAATTTACCAAAGAAAGAAGGATGGCAATTTTGGGATGTCAAGAACCAAAGGGGAGGAGCTTTATTTATAGGGAGAAGACTCCTCCCAAACCCACAAAACTTTAGATGTGGGACTTGATTTTGGCATACAACAGTATCTACCTATCCATCTTTAATATATAATAAGGGAACTCGTGTACAATTTTTGATGAGAGAGAAACAAATGTCACACGTCTTTAATATATAACAACATAACAATTTACTAAATGGAACACTACCCAAAGTAGTTTCAAATTTAAAGAATGTGGGGGCTCTTTGTGATCATTAGGATCTTGCACAACCATGAAGGGTATCTATTTGCAATGTAATTTCTTCTATGAAAGCAATCATGTGACCCTTGAGAACATAAAAAATCTTTGATAAATAAATCTTTCTCAAAACAATCTTTTTGGTTCCATTCCAAGTTTTCTGGGGAAATCATTGGTCTTCCAACTTGTCATTGAATAACTTGGGGGAGTTGTTCCTTACAAGGGAGTCTTCATAATGCAAGTGGAGTAGACATGAAGGGGAACAAATTGCTCTGTGGTGGTACTCTCGTTCTTCATTTACAAGCATATTCAATTTAAGTCTATGGGAAAAAGAGGTCCAAAGCTTTGCATGTGATAATCCCATTGCTCTGCTGCTCATTTATACTCATCTCCTACTTGTGCTTTCTGGGTGTGTAATACTGGAAAAGAAAATCGAGGAAGGAACAATCCAGTGGTGTTCTTGGTGAGAATCATCCAAAAGTTTCATACCTGAATTTTATGAAGGCAACAGATAGATTTTTATCCGAGAGTTTGGATGGTACACGAAGATATGCGAATCATCTAAGCCATAAAATGTGACGGTGACTATGGTGTGACTTCCGTTTTTGTATATCCGGAACATGACATCTCTTATATCGTTTTCTCCTATTGCCTAATATTTTCACCTTCTGGCGTCTCAGAGCAGATGTTGAATATTAAGACGGTCATGGTTCTGTGTTCGGTCACTAATGTTGCTTGTTGATCATTACAGCCCCAGATCTTGTATCCCAAAGTCCTAATTACCGAGAACAAGAAGATTGTGAGTTTGTTTGGGAGTTACGTGGGACTAATGCTTTTTTAAGTTGGCCACGTCTCTGCAAGCAGTAGATTATTTATTACTTGAATCTTTGTGTCACACTTCCTCAAGTACAAAAAAATATGAACAACCTCAATAAAGAGACATGATATGTCGACCGGCCAAGTTTATGCACGACTTTGCACTTGAGAATGCGACATTGGAAATGGCCGGTCTTTAGTTCAAGCGTCTACACATCTTACTTTATTCATAATAACATCCCTATATATTCATAATAACATCTACACTTGAAGCATTGAAATAGTCATGGACCTTGTTCAACGTGCTTGCCTCCTTTCCTACTTGTTCTACACTTCGTTATTGTCTTCAAAGGCATTGCTCCTGAGCAATGAGACTGACATGGTTGCACTGCTGCAATTCAAGGTTGCACTTGGCATTAGCAGCAGCGGCTCCGACCATGTTCTAAGCACATGGAATGAGACCACCCATTTCTGCAATTGGGAAGGGATCACCTGTGGGCATCGGCGCCAAAGAGTGAGGCTCATAGACCCGCATGGTCTTGGCTTGGCAGACCATCTCTCCTTATCTTGGAAACCTTAGCAGGTCAAATTCCTAAACAAGTTCCATGGCCAAATTCCTCCCCAGCTTGGTCTCCTCCACAGGCTTGAGGTTTTACACATGAGTTACAACTCCCTCGCAGGTCAGATTCCTAAAAACATATCCCGTTGTTCAAATCTGAAGGTTCTTAATCTTGATCGCAACCAGCTGCTAGAAGGTCCAATTCATGCCCAACTCACCACCTTCCCAAAGCTTCTGTGTTGAATCTCGGCCACAACACTTTTAATGGGATTATACCACCCTCGATGGGTAACCTCTCCACTCTCCGATATCTGTGTCGTGCATATAACAACCTAACTGGTCAAATTCCCTATACCCTGGGAAGAATGAAAAGTTTAGAAGTACTAATTCTATCATCAAACTTCTCTTTGGAACAATACCCCATTCTGTTTATAACATTTCCTCTTTAAAAACTTTTTCTCTTAACAATAATCAACTCCAAGAAAACTTTCCCATGAGCATGGGACTGGCTCTGCGTAATCTTGAATTTTTTGCTCTTGCAAACAATGGCCTTGTAGGTTCCGTCCCATTAGCATCCAAAAGCTAGCTGAATGAATAAGGCTTTCTCATTAGCCTATATACAAGTCACCAGTTGCCTCCAAACATAATGTGGGACAAACCCAATGCCTCCAAACAAGTATAAAGGAGCACTCGAACAACAAGGAACCGTTGTTGCAATCTAGGTGTTAAACCTTCAATTGCATGGAGCAGCCAAAACATTCAATGTGGAATGCTCTTTCTGGGCAAGTTGTGGAATGAAGGGTTAAACATCAATGAATATGTGAAGCATGCTCTTTCTGGGCAAGTTGTGGAGATTGTGGATCCTAAAATCTTTTCCAATACTGGCGTGCAACCATGGAGCTACAAAGGAATGCTTAGCGTGGATTCTTCAAGTTGGAATAGGTTGCACAATGACATCGCCCCATGAACGTCCAACCATCGAAGTTGCGCTCAATAATGTTCTCGTGGCTCGAACCTCATTTCTACGTCTGGATTTATCTCCAATTAGAAAACTTGAACAAATATACGTTGCTTTAGATAATGAAATTCTCAATTGTTTGGAATTTCGTGTGTAAAACAACTAGTGTTATGCCATACATTTTTCGCAAGGAAAGAAATTTGTGCCATTTTTTATTATTAAGGCAACAAGTGTTATTCGACCACGTAGCTTTCTTCATATGTTCATAATAGCTAAAACAATCCTTACACTACACAAGTGGTAAGATTATACAGCTCTAAGTAAACTAGCTAGAGGATTATTATACAATTCATCAAAAGCACATGCTAATTATAAATTAAATTATATCCACTCCAATGACAAATATTGTATGAAATTAAACGATTACCAAGGTCACGAAAGGGAAGCTAAACCATGACCTAGACAGGGTCGATGCGTTTTCACAGAGAGAATGGAGTACTTACCCCATCGTTTTTGTTTATTTTCAACTTCTGACGTCTCATATGCAGATGTTGAATACTAAGACCATCATGGTTCTGTGTTTGGTCACTAATGTTGCTTGTGGATCATTACAGCCATACATCTCATATCCCAACCTAATCACCGAGGGCAAGAAAAGCCAGACTCTACTTATTGTCTTTAAAATTTTCAGAGTTGCCACAATAGCAAACAGGCCTTTACAATCGGCTATTGGTAGTAAACTCATTGATTGCTGGAGGCATTGTTTTAAAATTCCAGACCGTCCTGTCCGAACTGATATACAAGGTACCGGACACCATTCCGGTTCAGCATGTAATTCCGTACTTGCAATGAAAACTCAGTTTTTACTAAAATTGTGGAGAGATGAGGTTGTGAGTTTGTTTGGGAGTGATGTGGGATTAATGCGTTGGCTGGAAAGTGTTTAGTTAAAAAACTGCTGAAAAATGATTAAGTTACCCCCAACTTCCAAGGTTTAAATGCAAACCCTACCCAAAGTACAGAACACCAAACCTGTGGACGGCACATATATTTTATCAATTTGAATCAATTTATAACTTATTAATATATTTAAATAAGATTTAATCCGGTATAACATGTTGAACCTGGTTCAGCTTAAATCTACTCAATTAAACCAAGCAAATTGTGTATAGGTTAAAATTCTGGTATGTCACCGGTACAGTTATAAAAATATTGGGGGAGGTCTTGTCCTTCAAATTATGTGTGTTATTTTTTTATAGAATGCAAAGAGCTGAAGGGAGTACTGCTAATCATTTCTTTTACAAATGTCAATATACCGAGGTATCATTTTTTCACATTCTTGTGGGAGAAATAGGAATTGAGGATGGATACAATAAGAAAATAGTTTGATGGATGAGAGCTGATGTAATGACTCACTTGTTCCGAGCCACGAGCCAAATGTTACTATATGAAACTAAGTGTCTCATAAATTAATTTTTCATTAATTTTCAAGATTTTAAATAAACCCATAATATTAAATTTAAAATAACAAATATTCGGAATAATCTAAGCCCTATGAACCGAACCAAAATCTCTCTGTCATACGAACAATCTAAAAATATAATAAAAAAATCAAAAGTCTAATAACAGAGTCCTCCAGCTATCTCATTGTTACCCATCCTTTTATAATACTCACACCTGTGGAGGCAATTCCACGTTGGTAATAAAAACACTAAGTCATATAATCACACCTGTGGAGGCAATTCTTTTTATTTGATTTTTTGTTTATCCATAATATTCAATTTGAATTTTCTATAAGCTAAACCAAGGACTAGACACCTACACAATGATGATCTATTGCTTCGAATGATAAGGCCTATGGCGGGATTTGTCCTCTAATATCTCCGAAGCAGAAACTTGTGTGCATTAAAATTAACAAGATTCAAGAGGCAAAGATTCTACAAGAAATCATCACACCAATTCCACCCTTTCAGAATCAAAGCCTACAAAAACAAAATTAAACACACACACATACAGACAAACACAAAAGTCAAACAAACAAATAGGTAGCTACAATTCATAACTTTTGCAAGAGGAGACTTATATATATTTACATAAGGGCCTATATAGCTTATAGCTTATATGAGGTATAATTTTAATTTGGAGCGGGTCCCATCATTCAAAATCCACATAGATAAATATAGAAATAAATAATAAAATAAATTTTCAACCCAATCTAAAAATGCTTTGAACCATTTTATCTTAATTTTTAAAGCAATTTCAATAAAATTTAATTTCAAAATATCTTTAATCTATTACTTTTTAAAAAATAAAAGCAAGTCATATTGATGTCAAGAAAAACATAAGATTTTATAAACATCGTAGTTATGCACTCTCCTTTCTATATATGTAAATATAAATCTCATTATATGGGAACCACTAAAAAAGTTGAAGTTAGATGTGTAGCCTATGAAAGCTTTGTTATATAAACTATATGATATGCAGACCGGCCTAATTTTTCCCTTTGCGAGAAAGCCGAATATCCTAAACCGCGTATATGTACCAGCCAACACGCTAGTGGAATACATTGTAAATTTGTAAATTTAAATCATATATAAATTAATAATATTTAACTAATTATGTTATTTAAATTTAATAAAAATATTTCCTTGTCAAAATTTAATATAGAATGGTGATATAAAATATTAAAATTTTATAAAATAATATCATATCATGGTCTATTTGGTTGAAATTAAACTAACGTAGATGACATGAATATTTTAAAAAGTCTACCTAACTAAAAGAGTTACATTTAATATATTTCATATTATTATTTTGTGAACAAAATAAGCATAATTACACCCAAGTGAGAACACAAAATAGTAAAATTACATTTAAGTTGGCCACCCGTGTACTTTCGCACATGCAACAAGAAAATCACCTTATTTCTTATATATTTAGATAAGAAAAAGAGAAATTGTTATTTTCGTACAGGTGCCCATTTAAAGGTAAATATGATTCATTTGAACATAAAATACATTAAATTATTTTTGCAATGCAATGCGGAGCCAACAAATCTTTGCAAAGAAATGCTTCAAGCTATGACCGATCGGGATTGGGAAGACCATAATCCGAGGGATCAAGCAATTTGGAGAACTTAGTTTGTAATGTGGGTGGCTTATAATTTTAAAAATATTGTATCACCATTTTAATTCATACTTTTTCTTCATGTGCATTTTTATCTAATATGTTAAAAACTACTTTCTTTTGGATTGCATTAAATTAGATATTAATTAAAAAATATTTTTAATATTTAATAAAATATTTAATTTTTCTAATCATATATATCCACCTCCTTCTTCTACCCTCGAGACTTGGTTATGGCAGCTCCATAGTATAGGGTGGAAATAAGAAGAAAATAAAGATAAGATGGAGGATAGGTTGGCCAAGTGAGGATTTAAAGGCTTTAATCAAAGAACTATTTGTTGAAAAAAATCCCCAAAAGCTGGAGATCAATAACAGTGAACATAAGATATGGAAAAATAATGCCTGAGAAATACGATAAAACAAAACTACAAAAACAAAAATTTAACGTCCTTCCTTCAATCGAGAGTCAAAACTACGGGACAACAACGAACAATTCACTACTTCAACCAAATATTACAGTTATCAGACATATAAAGATTTACAAGAAGATTACTCACCTAACCTATATTATTGAGATTACAAGATTTCTCTCTCTCAATACTCTGTGTAAAATTAAACTAGTAAATAATATTGTTCTCTCGTCTTATCTCTATATTCTCTCTTTTTTCTCTCTTTGTCTACTCACATCCGGTTTGTCTTAGAATGAGGCAAATGAGGTTATATTTATAGAGAAGCTTTAAGACCCTTCATCTTCCATAGAAGAACAAATAGTCACCTATGTTGGTATTGTAAGATTCCTTTAGTATTTCAAGTGTGACAATGTGCTACATATCATTAATATAATTACAAATATTAACAATCTCCCACTTCGAGTCCAATTGGAATACACGAGTATTGATTCTTCCTCCACTTGTTCGTTGCATAAGTCCTTCACCTGCATGTTAGTGCAAGTTCACCAAAGTTGAGCAAATGCTCAACTTTTGTCCATCAACCGGCTTAGTCAACATGTCCTCCGGATTCTTTTTGCCATCAATCTTCACCAACTTCAATTTACCTTCTTCTAACAAAAATCTAATAAAATGATACCTTAACCGAATATGCTTGGTCCTAGAATGAAATGCCGAATTTTTGGCTAAATGGATTGCACTTTTACTTGTTCTTTTGATGCATTACTTATAGATGTAATTACTGTATCCCAACTCTCCGGCAAAGAACACATGAACATTAAAGATTTAATATCTTCACTAAAGGTCATCTCTACAAATTCAAGTTGTGTACAAATTTTATTTAAATCATTTAAATGATTAGCAATAGATTTAGCTTCGGGCATCCTTAAAAAGACAAGTTTCCTCAACAAAAATAACCTGTTAGAGGCGATGACTTCTCATAGACACTAGTTAATGCCTCCATCAACCCTTCGATGGTTGTCTATTTGGAGACATTAAATGCCACCGACTGTGTTAAACACAATCGAATGATAACTAAGGCTCGCCTATCCAACAAGGCCCACTCCTTGGCAAACATCGCTTCTGGCTTGGTACCTACAAACGGTTGATGTAGTTGCTTCTCATATAGATGATCCTTAATCTGCATCCTCCACCGTTGATAATTTGTTTCATCAAAATTTCTCAATTTTCCCAGTCTTGGTAGTGTCTGTCATGACTCACACTCAAATCAAGATCTGATTGAATGAGACCCAAATTTCCCACTGACGGCGCCAATTGTTGAAAAAAATCCCCAAAAGTTGGAGATTAACAATAGCAAACACACGATATTGGAAAATAATGCCTAAGAAATAAGATAAAACAAAACCACAAAAACAGAGATTTAATGTGGAAAATCCTCCTTCCTTTTAGAGTCAAAAACCACAGGACAACAACGAATAATTCACTACTTCAATCAAATATTACAGTCATCAAATATATAGAGATGTACAAGAAGGTTACTCACTCAACCTATACTATTAAAATTACAAAATTTCTCTCTCAATACTCTATATAAAATTGAACTAGTGAATAATATTGTTCCCTCTCCTTATCTTTATATTCTATCTTTTTTCTCTCTTTGTCTACTCACATCATGTCTTGTTTTAGAATGAGGCAAAATAAGGCTATGTTTATAGAGAAACTTTAAGACCCTTCATCTTCCATGGAATAACAAATAGTCACCTCTGTTGGTATTCCAAGATTTCTTTAATATTCTAAGTGTGACAAAGGACTACATATCATTAATATAGTTACAAATATTGACACTACATAACCGTGCTTGGTGTTCGAAAAAACACCACATAAACGTGATGAAACAGGGGGCTTTAGAGGAGAAGGAATGGAGTGCTATTGGTGACCACAAAGGAGTTGTGACACCTACAGTGCACGAGAAGAGAAGCCCGGGGGAGGTGCCCTTGTCGGAGATGCTACTCAGGCCAACACCCAGTCGAAGCCGACCTTGTCCAGGATGGGACCAAGTCGACCCAGGCCATCCCACACCCTTGCCTGGCATTGAGAACATGGAGAAGAGGTGATATTTGCACATACACGAAGCAGCATCTTCAGGGCTCATTACAGGCCGATCATAGCCACTGTTGACTAAGGCCAGCCATTGAAGTTGTAGCCCACACATCCATCTATTGACTGTGCCTTTCCACCCAGATGGAGAAGCTAGCCATCGCCAATAATTTGCCAAGAAGATCCCTGCCGGAGCTGGATAAGACGTTGCTCGAACCAAGGAGAATGAATAGCAGAGAAAACAATCGTATTCCAGAGAGTGCTCCGGTAGACCATTACCGTCTCCGACCACACCTTTCTACCGGTCTGCTTTCCACTACGCCGTATATCATCCCTGACCAATCACAGCTGCCGGAGTAGCCCACTGTCGCTGGAATACCGCTGCAAACCTCCCGACCAGATCGAGAAATGGTTGAAAGCCACCATTTATTGAGCCCTGGACCAACTAATCTAAAGTGGCTATGCCTGTCCAACTACTACCGACTGACTTCCTGCACCACCTTGAGTCGTATCCAACAAAGATACGCCGCTGAAAGCTCGCCGGATCTCCAGACAATGGCAAAAAAAGTCCCAGCGATAACCATTATCACCGAGAGGTTTTCGGCGAATTTCCCGTTGGCCACCATCGCCTCCATCCACTAAACCACTGTTTTTGCGCTCCCCTCCACAAGACCAGTCGATCTATGCGATCGCTCCCAACCACCACCGCCGGAAATGCCGCCGCATTCTCTGTCAACTCCGGTGTTCCACTATCCGCCTAAACAGCAAACTTAGTGGCTGCTCTGCTGAAGCCGTGACAGCTTGCCGTTGTCCATGAATAGTGACCGTGTCTGGTTGCCCAAATTCTGTTTGCGACCTATCTGCTACCTGTCCTGGCTACTAGCACATAGGGGTGGGCGCGGACGTCCGAATTGGTCCGACCGTCCGAAGTCCGAAGTATGTCCGACCGAATTTGACCGACCGAATTCGACCGAATTAAAACAAACCAAACATGGACATTTCTTTGTCCGACCGAATGACCGACCGAATGACTGATATTTTATATCAATAATATAATATTTTCAACATTTGTAAGGCTAATATTATAGTTTATAAAAATTTTAAAATGTAATATACAGTAAATTAATTAAGTTCATACATAAAATTGATATTTAATATCTTAAATAATAAAAAATGACATACATAGGATAAAAGTCACTCTTATTATAAGCTATAAATACTTTGAGAGTTAAGACCCAACAATCTCCTGTGTGAAATAACATAAAAAGATGGCAAGTAAAGCCAATGATGAAATATTCAAAATTTCAATTATATCACCAATAGTATATGATATTTGTTTTGCAAGAAAGCATTTGTTCTCATGCAAATGTAAGTGAACAGTTAATCAGGTGCGCTAGTTTCATTCTTTAATAAGTACCAACGTCTCAAGTAACGAAATATTTCGAAGAAAAAGCAGATTCGAAAACTACGACTTTAAACAAACTAAAGTTTGGTATAAAAAATAGATTTTATAAATTAATCTCAACAAAAATTTCACCATCCTTCAATCTTTGTATCCCTCAACAGAAAATAATCTTTTAAATTTGTTATTCTCTAACAATTATCAAAATGCTAAGTATAGCAAGGGAAGCAAAGAGATAACATCATAAGTAGCTATTCTCCAACAATCTTTGACAGTACCTATTCTTTCTAAGATGCAAACTTCCTTCACCAAATAATTGTACAAATTTTTATAGCTCAATCACTGTACAATTTTGTTAGAATAAATTTTTTACATTATCATCTAAGTATAAATAATCTAACCTTATAAAATAATAATAATTAATCCTAAATATAAAATAAACTAAATTTAAGATAAATTAAGTGATATATACACGGCAGCAACAGGCGGTGGTTCGACGGAGTCTGGCGGCGCCGCAGCGGCAGTCCGGCGGCGGAGGGAGGGCAGACGAGGAAGGCAGCGGCAGATGTTTAGGGTGGCGGTCCGGCGAGGCAGGCGGCGGTGGAGGCTGGAGCGGCGCAAGCTGGGCGGGGGAGGGCGGCAGCAAGAGGCGGCGGTGGATCTTCACACGGCGCGCAGAGGGAGGCGGAGACACGAGCAGATGGTGGCGGTCCAGCGGAGGCAGATGAGGCGGGCGGAGCGGAGGCGGGCGGAGCGGAGGCTGGCGGAGCGGAGGCGGGCGGAGCGGAGGCGGGCAGAGCGGAGGCTGGCGGAGCGGAGACGGTGGCGGTTCGGCGGAGGCAAGGGGAGGGTGGGTGAGGGCGGCGACGGCGGAGGGCGGCGGCAGGATGCTGCGGCGGCGGCGCCCTATGAACAGTGTTTCTGGGTTAGGGTTTTAGAAGTTTTGGTTTTGATTTCGGACTGTCCACGGACATTGCTCGGGCCCGACGGACAAGTCGGACATTAACTCGGTCGGACAAGTTTTGTCCGATAAAATTTCGGACAAACGCGGACAATATTTTGTCCGACGTCCGTCCGACCGATGCCCACCCCTACTAGCACATAACACGCCGTCAGCCACCCAGCACATCCAGCCTTGGTCCAGCATCTGCGTACGCCACCCCGTCCAGCTCTTCAGCCCGATCCGGTTCAGCTGTTTTCCTGACCCGACCCGGTCCGGACAAGCAACTCTTCATTTCGGTGTTTATTTAAGTGCTCTTCCACACCTCGTATTGACGTGAAATTTGGTATTTTACCTAATTTCGACGTTCTGAACAAAGTGGGGAGGTCCATTTTCACATCCGAGCATCAAAAATACCAGTTTTGAGCTGTGGAAGACATGCAACACTAGGAATCGACAAATTAAAATGACAAAAAATTCACTAAGTTTTGTAATTTGTACAAGAACAGAAAATTAATGAATTGTAAGTATTAATCTCATCGTGAACTAATTTAGGGATTCGAATTGAATCCTAAGGAATCAATTAAAAAATCTTGTATGTTTATTTCTTGTTTGTGGCATTTTATTTTTCTTCTACTCGCATGGTTTCTTTAAATGATAAGGGCACCTCGGTTCTACCGAACTCACTTATCCAACTCAACATGAAGAGAGGTGTGATCACGGAACAAATCCATGCCCCAACATATATATATTTATTAAGCCATGGTTTGAGGATGAGAGCAATAATTTTTATAATTTGGTTTATGCCATGGTAACTCACAATTTTTTAATAGTCGGGCCCTCTAACTAAATTAATCCCTTTAGATTTTGGTTTTTAGTTTAATTTATAATTTTTTTCCAAAATTAGATTATTATATATTAGAAACTTCCTCAATTTGACCAACATTTATTTAAATTTTACTATAAATTTTTTCATCGTCTAATAAAATATTTTATTTATAATTTGAACCAAATATATCCAATATCTTCTATGATAATATTTAAAGATTTAGCCTTGTTAATGGATCCTAAAAATTTTAATGAAAGAGAAAATATAAAAAATGGTCATTAATTGATGGATGGTAAAACATTTTAGCCATGCCTCTTTACTTCAAACTATAAAACTTTGCAAGGTCATAAGCCAAATCCGACCACCGTTGGCCCTAGTGGATCCATTTGTCACTTTAGAATTATTTTCTGTAACTATTTCCTAACTAATAATTTTTAATTACTAACATATGTTTTCTATATAGTGTGGTGTTGCAGGTTCGGCCGGAGAGACTCAAGGATTGAGAATGACTCATGGGGAAGCTGACTTGTGTGCTGTTGTATCTTGTGCTTGCTGATGTGGGACCTCTAGGTCATTAATGTACATACTTACTATGTGGGATTAGTAAACTAATATGATTACTCATGTGAGGCAAGTGGGCCGTATAATGAAAATCCACTTTTAACTTATAAATGAGAGCATGCCGGCCATAAAATATGAAGTTTCTCTTTCTTAGGATATATGAAAATTATTTTTACTAACCTGTTTTTTAACTGTTTTGCAGGCTGGATACTCTAAGGCACACATTTGTTTGTTGCTGAAACACATCTTACTTGATTCATAATAACATCCCTATATATTCATAATAACATCTACACTTGAAGCATTGAAATAGTCATGGACCTTGTTCAACGTGCTTGCCTCCTTTCCTACTTGTTCTACACTGCGTTATTGTCTTCAAAGGCATTGTTCCTAAGCAATGAGACTGGTGTTACAGCCTTAGTCCGAGGACGTGCCGGGTGCGCGGGATTGGGCAGTTGTTCCCATGCATGCCGGGTCCGACACGAGTAGCACGGGGCTATTCGAGTGGTGAAACAACTGGTTGAGGCTAACACGGTGTTATAGTTGCAGGTAACGAAGTGCCGAGCATGAGTCAGGTCGGAGACCAAATAAACCTCAAGATGATCGAGACAAGTGCTGGTGACCGAGCACTTGGGCGTCGGATCATGATCGAGCATTGGTGCCGAGAACCGAGCACGAGGACTCGAGGTTGATCGCTACGTGCGGATCACGGGAGTGCCGGGAGTGCGCTGGTTCGATGCTGGGGTGCGATCACTAGCGTGCGCGAGCAAGGAGCGAGCATGATCGAGCGCTGCCGAGACATCGGTGCAGCGTGCTCGAGCATTGTGCGCTAGCGAGGAGTTGGCGTGAACGAGCATGATCGAGCGCTGCCGAGACATCGGTGCAGCGTGCGCGAGCATTGGGCGCTAGCGGGGTTTATGATCGAGCCATGACAGAGGCAGAGCGAGGTTGCGGTGCGACTCAAGTAACGAGCACACACGAGCGGTGATCGAGTCGTGATCGGTAGCGAGGGGTCTGGCTGCACCAGCATGATCGATGGATGGAGTTGGTCGGTACTAGAGGTTTATCGGTAGCAGGGGTTATCGGTGGTGCGTCTGGGACGTGCACGAGGTTTACTGGTTTTTGGTCGAGCCGAAGACTTGGGTCGAGCCAGGGGGTTGGACGTGTGGTGGTTGTAACTAACTACCAGCGCTGGACTTTGTTTGCCGATAGAGATGGATCTTGATCGGAATCTTGGAGATAAGATTGCAACTGGAATTGGAGATAAGCACGCCCAGGGCTGGATTGAATTGAGACGTCAAGGAAGTCCAGGTTCGTGGAAGATCTTGGAGATAATCTTTTGGGAAAAGATTATGCTCAGATTACAGCTTATCTTGGATCTGATTTGTAACAACGTGGATACTCCTTTATAAGGAGGGAGCCAACGTGAGAAAAAAAAAAGGAAGAACTGCGGAGAGGGGTCTTGGTGGAGCGTCGTGGTCTTTCTTGTGGAGAAGAGAGAAACCTCATCAAGCAAAGTCGTGGAGTGCTGCAGATCAATTCCGGGAGTTGATTCTTCACGAGTTCGACGGCATAGAGTTGCTGGTCGTGGTGCTGTGATTGGAGGTACGACGTAGTTCTTCTCATAACCTAGGTTGCATTACTTGGTTGAGGGTTTTGCATGTAAACGAGTAGGTCGTGGGTGGCTGCTCGGGGTTGTGATTTGTGAGGACGATTGTGAGTGTGGGTACTCTAGTTCTCGCTACTCTTCAGGGGAAGAGTTGAACACCGTGGGGTTTGCATGTCCATGGTGTAAGCGATCATAGGGGTGATTGCTGTATCCTTGTTTTGTGTTTAATTCAAGGTTGGAACCGGGGTTCCGTAATTGTGGTGTTGGCGTCTGATTTTGGGTACTAGCGGCGTTCTTTGATTCCGGGAACTTGCTGCGATACCGATCAGGGGATTGGTGTCAGGATCGACATTGGGTGATCGATCAGAGTCGCTACATACTACTTACTTGGTTTGCTATTGTGGATGTTTTGAGAATTATCTATCGGTACCGAACGATATCGTGCACTGGGCAATTTGGGTGCTGGTATTCGTGTTCGGCGTGCATCGTGATTTGCAGGAACTCAGGGAGTGGCTTCGGGTCTCTTATAGAGATCGTCCCGCTACACGTGTAGTGGGGTTTCTGTTGCGTACTTTGAAGGGAGGCTGGTGTTTCGGGAGTGAAATACGCCGCGCGGTTTGCTGTTGGGGCGAAAAATTTTGTCCCATAGAGAGCGGCCCGTGACAGAGGTATCAGAGCCCAGTTTCGGTGAAAACTGGTCGACGAAGCATCCTGTGAAGAAGTTGCACTATAACCTTCGGGGGAGGGTTCTCCACATTTACCGGTGAGATGGATACTCGATCCACTGATGCTCTCAGAGAGAGGGTCGCACGGCTGGAAGTGCTGGTAGGAGGGCCTACCAGTGACGGAGATGGACACACCGTCTTCGACAAATTGCAGTCTCTGGCAGAAGGGTTGTGGGACTTGAACACTCGGTTTACCACTTGGGCCGAGTCCAGCCAGGTGCGAGGTGAGACGGCGGAGATGGGAGATCTCCGGGCTGCGGTTGAGGAAATGCACGCAGATGTGGCTTTGCTCAAACAAGTGTGGGTAGCGCGGCCTCAGCAGGGAATTGCTGATCGTGTGGCAGAAGAAGCCGTTCCAGGAAGGCTCAAGGTGCCCGAGCCAAAGAAGTTCGAGGGGACCAGGTCAGCCAAGGACCTGGAGAACTTCATCTGGGACATGCAGGAATACTTCACTGCTGCGAAGGTTCCCGAAGATAGCCAGGTTTCGATGGCCAGTATGTTTATGACCGGTGATGCCAAGTTATGGTACAGATGTCGCGCCGAAGAGGATGAAGCAGCTGGTCGACACCGGATTGAGACTTGGGAGTTCCTAAAAAAGGAGCTTCGGGAGCAATTCTCTCCAACCAACACTACATGGGTGGCGAGGTCTCGATTGCAACGGTTGAGACAGACAGGAACAGTTAGGGATTACGTCAAAGACTTCAGCTCTTGTCTCCTCGACATCAAGAATATGTCGGAGGATGATAAGTTATTCAACTTTATCAATGGTTTGCAGACTTGGGCGCAGATAGAACTAAAGAGGCAGAAGGTACAGGATTTACCTGCAGCTTTGGTGGCAGCCGACGCACTGGTGGATATTAGGCCAGGGCCAAGCAACACAGACGTGGGTCCGGCTAAGAAACTCCAGGGTGGTCAGGGCAATCAGCGGGGTGGCACGAGGAAGCCCTCCAGGAGACCGAAGAAGAAGTTTCAGAACTTCAGTGCAGGGACTCAGGACAGGAAGGTAGCTGATCTGAAGAAGTCCGGGTGTTTTCTGTGCAATGGTCCGCATCTGGCTCGAGAGTGTCCGACCAAGGGCAAGCTCAGCGCCTTGGTGGCCGAAGCAAACCATGACCAGGAGGATGCGGGTCCTTCTGCTCGAGCATCTACCCTTCAGATACTCGGGGCATTGAGAGCTGGAAGAGCAGCTTCAGGGGGAGCTGATTTGATGTTTGTTCCGTGTGTAGTGAATGGGAGGAAGGTTTCAGCCTTGATAGACACTGGGGCAACCCATAGTTTTGTCTCCAAGGGGATGGCTACGGAGCTGGGGCTGAAAACCGGGACCAACACAAGTAAGATTAAGGCAGTGAACTCACAGGCGAAGCAGGTGGATGGCATTGCTAGAAGTGTCAGACTGAACCTGGGAGAATTCGAGGGCCGAGTGGATCTCATGGTCATCGAGATGGATGACTTTGGTTTGATCCTCGGCAATGCGTTTATGAGTACTGCTGGAGTGGGAGTTTTTCCACACCTGGGAGGTATACTGATCATGAGCACGGCGGGTGCAAGCTTTGTTCGTGGCAGTGGGAGGCCTTCTGGGGTCGAGGACCGCACTTTTAGTGGCGAGCACTTGTCGGCAATGCAAGTGGCTCGGGGGTGCAAGCGGGGAGCCTCGACTTATCTTGCTGTGATGAGAGAGGTCCAACCGGATCACGTGGTGGTGGTGCCGGACGAACTGTTGGAACTGTTGGAAGGCTATTCCGATGTGATGCCAACTGAATTGCCAGACGGGTTACCTCCCAAAAGGACGATCGAACACCGGATCGAGCTGGAGCCAGGGGCAAGAGCACCAGCGAAGGCGCCATATAGGATGTCGCCTAAAGAACTCACAGAACTCAAAATCCAGCTGGGGGAGCTGCTGGATTCGGGGAAAATTCAGCCATCAACTGCACCGTATGGGGCGCCAGTTCTATTCCAGGAGAAGCACGACGGGTCGATGAGACTATGCGTCGACTATCGGGGACTGAATAAGGTGACCATCAAGAACAAGTACCCAGTTCCTTTAATTGCTGATCTGTTTGACAGGTTGAGTGGAGCGCGGGTCTTCACTAAGCTGGACCTGAGGTCAGGATACTGGCAAGTCCGGATTGCGCCGGAGGATGTGTCAAAAACAACTATGGTCACAAGGTATGGGTCTTTTGAATTCCTTGTGATGCCATTTGGGTTGACAAATGCGCCAGCTACTTTCTGCAACTTGATGAATGATGTGTTTCATGATTATCTCGACAAGTTTGTGGTTGTGTATCTGGATGATATAGTTGTTTATAGTGAGTCCATGGAGGAGCACCGTGGACACCTGAAGCAGGTTATGGATCGCCTAAGGGAACATCAACTCTTTGTGAAGAAAGAGAAGTGTGAGTTCGGCCTGGAGGAAATTAGTTTTCTCGGCCATAAAGTTGGTCAGGGGTCGGTGCGCATGGAGGAATCAAAGGTCCGAGCCATTGCCGAGTGGCCGGAACCGACGAAGGTGACAGAGGTGAGAAGCTTCCTAGGTTTGGCCAACTACTACCGGAAGTTCATACATGGGTACAGCCATGTAGTGTCACCGTTGACTGATCTGCTGAGGAAGGGACAGTCATGGGCGTGGACGGGTTCATGCCAAGCAGCTTTTGATGAGTTGAAAGCAGCTATATCTTCTGAGCCGATACTGAAGTTGCCGGACTTCAGTCGACCGTTTGAGGTGGTGACAGACGCTTCAGACAAGGCAGTCGGAGGAGTACTACAGCAGGATGGGCATCCGATAGCTTTTGAGAGTTGGAAGCTGAAGGACGCTGAGACGAGGTACTCAGCGCATGAGAAGGAGATGCTTGCAGTGGTACATTGCCTTCGAGTGTGGCGAGTGTATTTGCTGGGATCCAAGTTCGTGGTGATCACGGATAACGTAGCTAACACTTTCTTCAAGACCCAGAAGAAACTATCCCCGAGACAAGCGAGATGGCAAGAGTTTCTGGCGGAGTACGACTTCGAGTGGTTGCACCAGCCGGGAAAGACGAATCAGGTGGCAGATGCCCTGAGTCGAAAGAACATGGAGGTGGTGGCAGCTATATCAGAAATTCAGACTGAGATAATGGGGCAAGTCCGGGAGTTAGCAAGAGACGACCCAGAGTACAAGAAGCTGGTCGACAGGATCAGTGAGGGGCTGATTCGGAAGTATTGGACTGAAGATGGAGTGGTTTACACCAGTGGGGGTCGGCTTTATATCCCTACGGGTAGACTACGGCGAAAGCTAATGGAGGAGTCCCACGACACCCAGTGGGCAGGACATCCTGGGAGAGACAGGATGTACGCTCTAATGACCAGGGCGTATTATTGGCCGGGAATGAAGGCTGATATCGAAGCTTTCGTCAGGTCTTGCTTAGTTTGCCAGCAAGACAAGGTGGAGAGACGACTAGAGGCAGGCTTGCTGCAGCCTCTACCTACACCAACGAGGCCGTGGAGTTCGGTTTCGATGGACTTTGTGTCCGGATTCCCCAAGGTGAGGGGGATGTCGTCGGTGATGGTGGTTGTAGATCGATTCTCAAAGTATGCCGTAGTTACAGCAGCTCCACAGAAATGCTCAGCCGAGAAGACTGCTGAACTGTTCTTTAGGAACGTGGTCAAGTACTTTGGAGTACCGGCAGACATAGTGAGTGATCGAGACGCCAGGTTCACAGGGAGATTCTGGACGTGCTTGTTTGGTTTACTAGGGAGTAAGCTGAACTTCTCTACAGCTAATCATCCTCAGTCTGACAGGCAGACTGAGAGGACGAATGCTCTACTCGAGGAGTATTTGAGGCATTTCGTCACAGCCAGCCAGGGGAACTGGTTGGATCTTCTTGATGCGGCGCAGTTTTGTTATAATCTGCATCGTTCCTCAGCAACGGGACTGAGTCCTTTCGAGGTTGCTACAGGCTACCAGCCTCTTACACCACTGGAGGTAGCTTTGCAAGGGCGCGGAGCGAAGTGTCCAGCAGCATACAGGTTTGCCCGAGACAGGCAGGAGCTGTATGAGGATGCGGTGGATTCACTAGCCAAAGCAACACGCAGAATGAAGAGATATGCCGACTTGAGGAGAAGGCCGGTATCATTCAGCGTAGGGGACAAAGTAATGCTGAGACTCACACCACAGATCTGGAAGAAGATCAGACGTACCGAGGTGCACAGGGGATTAGTGCAGCGGTATGACGGTCCTTTCGAGGTGGAGAAGGTGATCGGGAGCGTGGCCTACAAGTTGAAGCTTCCGGAGAGGTATCAACTTCACCCAGTATTTCATGTTAGCTTTCTCAAGCCATTCCATGAGGATGTGGTCGATCCGAGGAGAGCTCGTCCAAGGAGAGCTCCACCTACTGTCCGGCGGCAATACGTGAAGGAGGTGGGGAAGATTTTGGCGCATAGGCAAGGTGCACCAAACACCGGGATTGAGTATCTTATCAAGTGGAAGGGCGAACCGAGGAGTGAAGCTAGTTGGGAGCGAGCAAGGGACTTGTGGCAGTTTGAGAGAAGAATCAAGAAGTACCAGGGAGGACTTAACCCTCCGATGAGGACATCGGATCTCATTGGTGGGGGTGAGCTGTTACAGCCTTAGTCCGAGGACGTGCCGGGTGCGCGGGATTGGGCAGTTGTTCCCATGCATGCCGGGTCCGACACGAGTAGCACGGGGCTATTCGAGTGGTGAAACAACTGGTTGAGGCTAACACGGTGTTATAGTTGCAGGTAACGAAGTGCCGAGCATGAGTCAGGTCGGAGACCAAATAAACCTCAAGATGATCGAGACAAGTGCTGGTGACCGAGCACTTGGGCGTCGGATCATGATCGAGCATTGGTGCCGAGAACCGAGCACGAGGACTCGAGGTTGATCGCTACGTGCGGATCACGGGAGTGCCGGGAGTGCGCTGGTTCGATGCTGGGGTGCGATCACTAGCGTGCGCGAGCAAGGAGCGAGCATGATCGAGCGCTGCCGAGACATCGGTGCAGCGTGCTCGAGCATTGTGCGCTAGCGAGGAGTTGGCGTGAACGAGCATGATCGAGCGCTGCCGAGACATCGGTGCAGCGTGCGCGAGCATTGGGCGCTAGCGGGGTTTATGATCGAGCCATGACCGAGGCAGGGCGAGGTTGCGGTGCGACTCAAGTAACGAGCACACACGAGCGGTGATCGAGTCGTGATCGGTAGCGAGGGGTCTGGCTGCACCAGCATGATCGATGGATGGAGTTGATCGGTACTAGAGGTTTATCGGTAGCAGGGGTTATCGGTGGTGCGTCTGGGACGTGCACGAGGTTTGCTGGTTTTGGTCGAGCCGAAGACTTGGGTCGAGCCAGGGGGTTGGACGTGTGGTGGTTGTAACTAACTACCAGCGCTGGACTTTGTTTGCCGATAGAGATAGAGATGGATCTTGATCGGAATCTTGGAGATAAGATTGCAACTGGAATTGGAGATAAGCACGCCCAGGGCTGGATTGAATTGAGACGTCAAGGAAGTCCAGGTTCGTGGAAGATCTTGGAGATAATCTGTTGGGAAAAGATTATGCTCAGATTACAGCTTATCTTGGATCTGATTTGCAACAACGTGGAGACTCCTTTATAAGGAGGGAGCCAACGTGAGAAAAAAAAAGGAAGAACTGCCGAGAGGGGTCTTGGTGGAGCGTCGTGGTCTTTCTTGTGGAGAAGAGAGAAACCTCATCAAGCAAAGTCGTGGAGTGCTGCAGATCAATTCCGGGAGTTGATTCTTCACGAGTTCGACGGCATAGAGTTGCTGGTCGTGGTGCTGTGATTGGAGGTACGACGTAGTTCTTCTCATAACCTAGTTTGCATTACTTGGTTGAGGGTTTTGCATGTAAACGAGTAGGTCGTGGGTGGCTGCTCGGGGTTGTGATTTGTGAGGACGATTGTGAGTGTGGGTACTCTAGTTCTCGCTACTCTTCAGGGGAAGAGTTGAACACCGTGGGGTTTGCATGTCCATGGTGTAAGCGATCATAGGGGTGATTGTTGTATCCTTGTTTTTGTGTTTAATTCAAGGTTGGAACCGGGGTTCCGTAATTGTGGTGTTGGCGTCTGATTTTGGGTACTAGCGGCGTTCTTTGATTCCGGGAACTTGCTGCGATACCGATCAGGGGATTGGTGTCAGGATCGACATTGGGTGATCGATCAGAGTCGCTACATACTACTTACTTGGTTTGCTATTGTGGATGTTTTGAGAATTATCTATCGGTACCGAACGATATCGTGCACTGGGCAATTTGGGTGCTGGTATTCGTGTTCGGCGTGCATCGTGATTTGCAGGAACTCAGGGAGTGGCTTCGGGTCTCTTATAGAGATCGTCCCGCTACACGTGTAGTGGGGTTTCTGTTGCGTACTTTGAAGGGAGGCTGGTGTTTCGGGAGTGAAATACGCCGCGCGGTTT